>JABAJT010019578.1:0-14257 GCA_018850275.1 Tephrocybe sp. 9174TJB | reverse complement strand
TATGGAGGTGGTATGCGAGGGATGATGGGCACTGTGTCAAAAGCTGTTCTTCAAGCTGGCGGGACGGTAACCGGTATCATACCCTACGCGATGCATATCGCTGGGGGCGAACAAGACAAATCTATTACGAATTCCTCCTCCCAACAAGCGTCGGAACCTGACCTCGAGGAATTCGAGGCTGGAAAGGTAAACTCTTGCAGTGGCGCATCCAACCCCATGCTAATGCTAATTCGCTTCAGATGCAAACTGTAAGCAGATAATGACGGACTTTTTTTTGTTTTTTTGCGGAAAGCTTCCTATTTCTTTTGGGGGGTTGCTAATGCGGGTTACACAGGTCATTGTGAATTCCATGCATGAGAGGAAAGTAGAGATGGCTAGCCGCTCGGTCGGTTTTATTGGGCTACCGGGTGGTTTTGGAACTTTTGAAGAGGTTAGCGGATGGGTCCCTCCCCTCTTTGGTCACCCCTGCATTGTCTAAAATGTCACCACCAGGTTTTCGAGGTTACTACTTGGACCCAGATTGGCATTCATAACAAACGTAAGGTTCACCCCCACGAAACACAAGGTTGACTGATATCCTTGGTAGCCGTCGTTCTCCTTAATGTTCTATCGTTTTATGAGCCTCTCCGCCAGCTCATAGAAAATGGTGTCAAGGAGGGTTATATACACCCTGGAAACAGAAAACTCATCGTATTCGTGGACGGACCCTCATCGCCGGATGAACATGAAGCTTTTGACTGGGGAACGGCGGCGCTCGATGCCATCGACGGATGGAGTGGTGATGATTATAGGAAAATTTTCAATTGGACAACTAGACAGGACGGGTCATCGTCCGAAGCCCTCAGCTCATCTTGAGCAAGCAGGTGAGAAATTGTAGATGTCTAATAGATTTGCTCCCAATGGTACGATACAAATGATGACTTTGCCAACGGCTTGTGATCACTGAGAAAGCACCTCTGAGCATTCATGCCGCCGGCGCTGCACTTGTCGGCGCCACAGGTTTTCCCATCTGGGGTACGATCACACGAGTGGCGTCCATGAACATGTTGATGTCCTCCTCAGTAACCTTAGCTTTGCGCTGAAATACAATCAGGTCAATTGCCTGGCAGTATATACACCATATCATCCTTACCTCTTGGAAGTCGGCAACAAATTTCTGGAGGAGCTCTATGCACCTCGCTTTCAATTGGCCAGTAAGCAGTTTTCCTGCTCGATAGTCCTGTGTAACTCCGTCCATCAAGGTGTCCAAAAAGAGGAGTGTTGCACATTTCTCACCTTTCCAAGCTGCTCCAGTTCGGCATCATCCTCCAAAAAGAATGTGAGGTATTGATAGCTGACATCCACTTCGGTGTCGCCTCCAAGGCGCCTGTGCTCCTCTTCAGTTTCTTGTCCGCCTGAGAAGCCATGCTTATTGATTTTATTCTTGATTTGCGCTGGCTTGTCGCTCATGTAGATACTGCTGTTGGGGTCACTAGCGCTCATTTTTGTTTGAGGACCTTGAAGAGCAGGGAAGAACTTTGCATGAAGCAGAGCAGGCTTCTGATATTTGAGCTTCTGCGCAACGTCTCGTGTCAAACGGAAATACGGATCTTGATCGATGGCGCATGGGATGAGGCACGGGGAGCTGGTCGCGGACCCGTATATTTGAGGGAAGGAGTTGGAGAAAGACGGCGCCGCCTGTATCGCCGCAAAGTGAATTTTGCCGATATTGTCACTGTTCAGTCGTCAGATCGCAGGCGCATTTTAATTTCTCGCGACTTACGACTCGGAGAAACCAAAAGTAGCCTTGGCCTGACTGTATGTGATTTGCCGGGAAATTTTCGAAACGTTTTGATAGAAGGGTCCTCCCATGTAATCGTAGTTGCTGAATATAAAGGTCTTCTCAAGGTCGAACCCCACGGCAATGATATCTCGAGCATTTTGTCTGGCGAAGGCCCTGGTCTGATCAACCTTGAGTTCATGCTTGAAGAGGAACTTCTCATCGTCTAGATAGAGCAAAAGTGACCAACATCTTCGGGAACAACAAAACAACAAAGCCTACCAGTGAGCTGGACCACCAATGGGACGTTGAAGACATCTTGTAGCCATCTGGAGAACAGTAAAAACTTGATCTTTTGGTCTACCCCCATACACGCACTTTGTAAATACAAAAGGAATCATATGTCCCAAATGCATGCTATCACTGCTAGGACCGCGTCCTGTGTACAAAAAGAAAGGTTTGCCCTGTTCGTAACGATCTAGAATCTTATCGAAATCTCTGCAGGTAGTTGAGCTGATCACAACAATTTGCAGAAGGAAAGGTTCCTCACCTATGAGAGAAGAACATTCCTCTACGAAGGAATACATGGGGTCGTTTTCCTGTCAATCTTTCAAATCTCGCCAGTAGTGCCTCGTCTACTCGACGTGTACCGAATTGATCGATAAGTTTGTCGTAATCGATAGCTTGCTGCTTTCCATCTGCAGAGACAGAGCCTTGGACGTCCCAAGGCGTGACAACTTGGTCTGCGGAGGCAGATTCGGTTAAAACAGATCCAGCTTTTGTTGCAGTGGAAGCAGGGGATGCATTGCTTCACCATGAAAAACGTCAGTAAATATACGATGGTCCGGATCGTAGCTTACTCTGCGATATTTGCTGAGGCCAGTATTTCAGCAACTTGGCTAGCTTCAGCCATTGCTCTCAATATTGGATTTGAAGAGAACTTCCCCAACCATTTGAGTCATTGGCCAGGATCACGGCCCACGTGGTTATCAGATAAATACTTCATATCTATCTGAATCAGTGATCATTGTAAAATCTACACCCATCTGCTTTAAATTTTCCAGCACAGATAGTATTACATTGAAATGCACCAGGATGAATACATAGACCGTTTAGAGGAGAGATTGTTCCAAAAGAGTTGAAAGACGCCCGTCTTTACTCGGAGCCAATATTGATCAGCACTGTACTAGTCTGTGGTCAGTGGCATTGTGGTGTGCAAACAAACATAACGTGAGAAACAAATAGACCGACCGCCCTGCCTCACCGCGTTCCAGCACCTTCCTCTTTACCAGCAAAAGTCTTTCCCTCATCCAAAATCTTCGATTCTGCATCCCTTTTCTTACAATGTCTACATCTCGACTTCATCCACACCATTCTCTCCCAGCGCCTGTTGTTCATGCAGGATTTTCCGTCCCTCAATCCAAATCGCATGTCCTGGCTGGTGTTCAAGACGCGTACTGGAGTGACGATGAAGCGGTACGCAAATTACTCTATATCTTCATTACGATTTGAGACGATTTTTTCTGGAAAAAAAATCCAGGAGGACGCGGAATGCCCTTTATGCCTGGAGGAAATGGACGTGTCCGACCTTAATTTTAAGCCCTGCGTTTGTGGATACCAAGTGCGACGACCAATGTGCATATCGACAACGTCCTAGCTTACTCTTTATTCAGATCTGTCGTTTCTGCTGGCATCACATCAAGGAGAATCTCAACAAACGGTGCCCTGCTTGTCGGCGCGTCTACACTGACGATGGTGTGGAGTTCAAGCCTATGGCCATACAAGAGTTTGTTAATTTTCCATTTTCTTCGATCGTGTGTTGACTGATCGTTCATGTATTTATTAGTCACAAGCGTCTTACACAACAGAAAAAGCAAAAAGAGCGAGAGCGCAAGGAGCTTGACAATTTAAACAGACGCCACCTTGCCAACGTCCGAGTCGTTCAGCGCAATGTTGTTTACGTCGTCGGGATAGGCCCCAGATTTGCTAAAGAAGAGGTACGTGCGCTTGACGCTATTATATGGCGTAAAACAAACCTACTCTACCCCAGCTCATTTCTACCCTTCGATCTCATGAATATTTCGGTCAATACGGGAAGATCACAAAAATTCTTTTGGTCAAGAGGACGCCGTCTGGCGGTGGTGAGCCTGTGGTTGGATTGTACATCACTTACCATAGGAGGGAGGACGCTGCTCGTGCAATCGCTGCCGTCGATGGGGCTCCATCCACTGGCGGTGCAAGAGGCGATGTGATGCGAGCTAGTTATGGGACCACCAAATACTGCATGGCCTTTCTACGTGGCGTCTCATGCAGTGATCATAGCTGCATGAACCTACATGAATGGGGTGATGAAAAAGATTGCTTTACCAAAGAAGATTTGACAACCCTGTACGTTAGCGATTCTCACCATGATTCCTTCTAACGTTTCCTTCAACTAGAAAACATACCATGAAGACTACGGAAACCAGAGCACGGAATACTATCACTTCCCAGAAGAAAAGTGATGAAAATGATGGTGAAATTTTTCAACCAAGTTCTGTCTAATAATACTAATATAAATGCGTAATAGCTGGCCTTCCTCGTGCAGCTTCTTGGGCACAAAAGCCGGTCAGCTACCAACTGCCAAATACATCGAATAACAATCACGCCTCGAGTTCTAGTTCCACCAATCGCCCTCCCAGGCGAGGCGCAGTTGTACGCCAACCTCGCAGCACTCCAAATACCGAAGGGCGTGGAGCTGCTGCAACCCGCAACGCCAACAATGAAATGAAGACCACGACGACCTCTAAGGCGGTTTCCAATTTATCTTCACGCCCTACGTCGCCTTCGTCATTTGCATCGCAAAAGGTTACCTCTCCAGATGTAAAAGATACCATGGCCAAAACTCCAAGTCAACCCGTGTCACCACGTCATTCCCCCGACTTGTTCATTAAAGCTGAAGAGTCCGAATCCGGGCCACCAAGCGTTACCTCCCCCTCTCCTGCTTCGAGGCCACAGTCCACCGATTCAATGCAGGTCTCACTACCTTCTTTACCACCTGGTCTTCCCGTTATTCCACCCGGGCTTTCGGCTCCTCCTGGAATTCCAACTCCTGGCAGACCGCCTCAATTCGACATATCAGCCCCCCAGACTCCTATTCTTGCGTCGCAATCGTCATATCAAATGTCAAATGCCGCGCGTGCATTGCTTGATGATGTCACTGCCCGACGAGAATCAGCCTTCACAGGGATGAATGGAGTGAGCCCGTTCCCAGACTTCGACAGGACTTTGCAGACCTTGAGTGGTGGCGATGATGGCGGGTTCAGCTTCAACCTAGATCCCAAATTGGTGGAAGGCGATACAGAAAGCCTCCTACCTATGCCTGACTTTGAAGGAGATGCTAATATACCCTTCCATGGCTCATATATCGATACTTTCCCTGCTCTCCGCCCTCCCGCTCCACCAGCAACTGGTTTCATTGCCCCTCCGGGATTGCCATACTCCCACTCAAACCGTTCTGCCTACGACCCCCTCGGGTCAAGGTCATCTTCCGCTGCTGGACAAGACAACCATTCTTCTGGTCCTGGCTACATGGGCTCATTCAACCCGTTTGCTGACACAAATGAGGACATTCATGAATCGTCTGCACTAAGACGGCCACCCAATACTATTCCTTCCGATGACGATTCCAACAGGAAAGTATCGCGGTTTGGATTTGCGCGTGGAAGGCAAGGTTCCACGACCACACCCTCTCCACTCCATCTTGCATCACCTCTTACCAACCCGGGTAGCGATAGCCAGCCTTTCAACATACATGCAGATGGTCTTACCCAAGGTCTTGGTCGAAGTCAATGGTCTGCAAATGGCAGAGACTATGGTCTGATTCAATCAGGCTCGAATGCAAGTTCACCACTCATCCAGCATGCTTCGGATCCTACGCAATCTCACCTTAGTCGACCTCACCCTCAACCTTTTGGGTCAGGTCTAAGTGAGGCACAGCTTCGAGACTTCATCCAGTCTAGCCGTGATCGCGCGCAGTCCGCTCTTGATAACCCACCTGGTAATGCTGTTACGTTTTGGCTTATCACTGTGCTCATTTGAACTATCTGAACTAGGTCATCACCCACCTGGACTGAAATTAAACCCCCAGTTCCAAGATCCTGCTATCATGTCGGCTCGTTTTTCTTCAAATTCACGGGAAAGCGGGTTCAATCAAATGTCTTATGGACCACCTCCAGGGCTTACTTTCCCTCAATCAGCAACAAATGTTGGCCTAGGTGTTATGGCTAATGGTATTGACGGAAATGGATCAACACATGGTGAGCACCAAATTATTTCTTCTGAGGGGAGGGAGGTCAGTGTACCGAGTGCCGTGCTTTCTCAGTGCGGAAAATTCATTACCGACATTGATGTATCGTTGAATACGCGGCTCTCATCCCGCTTCCCCCTTGTGCATGGACTATCTCGACTCGAAACCCCAAACACCACGTATAATCAATAAATTCCCCCCTCCCCTTGGCATGGTGTGCACGTCTACTTGGACGCTGATTTATTTTGTTACGGGCGCCGTAGTCTCGACGACAGCCTCCCCATCCCTCTCTTTGGCACTCTCCTCTACCGACTTCCCTGCGCTAACCGCCAGTCCTGTGGACCCCAGCCCCCATGAGGAATCCGCAACAGCCGAGGATCCTTCAGTTCTGCTAGATGCCAAAGCACGCGAAAAGGCCGAGCGTAAGGCTGCCAAGAAAGCGGCTGCAGCGGAAAAAGCGGCGGAACGTCAACGTATCGTTCAAGAGAAGGCCGCTGTTCGGGCTGCCGAGCGCGCTAAGGCGGCTTTGGAGAAACAAGCTGAAAAAGAAAAGGCTCTGGTGGAGAAGGAAAAGGCTCTGGCGGAGAAGGAAAAGGCTCTGGCGATCAAAGCACAAGAAAAAGCGGCAAAGGAACAAGCTGATAGGGAAAAGGCGGCGAAAGCGAAAATGGAGAGTGAGCATCTGGCGAAGGAACGAGCTGCGCAGGTTGAAAAAGAGAGGCAGAAGCAGAAGGAGGCTCAAATCAAGAAAAAGCAAATCGAGGACAAACGACTAGAGCAGGATTCGAAGCCATCACGTCAAATCACTATTTCCAAGCCTGTCCCTCCTCCCGAAGCCCAAGTTCCCTTGCTATCGAAGAAGCCCAAGAAAAACAAGCCTGCTCCAGCGAAATCCATCAGGGTCTCAAAAGAGGAAGGACATACTGTGGATGATGCCACTACGATTCCATCCATGTCAGGCTCCGATGCATGTCTCGTGCCTACCGATTCAAGCACCAATAATTCTCGTTGTCATTCTTTGGATCGCAATTCACCAACATCGATTGAAGACCTCTTAGAAGATATTGACATTCTGAACCCCTCGATGGACCTTCCGAACCATTCGTTCTTTGATTCACACAAGCTCAGCCCGTCCGCTACTGTCCCCTTAGAATATGGCCCGTTAGTGCATGCATTGTCGGCTTTATCAGTCGGCGGAGGATCCTTCGCAAACAACATGCCTTCAGGATCCATCGACAACGCTGTGTCATCCTTCCAGCAGTTGTTGGAGACTTTGACGCAAACCATTTCGGACCTGCTCCGTCTCCTCCCAAGGACCACGTGGGACGATAGCTCTTCCTTCGACGGTGTTTTACGTGATATGCTCAAAGGGGACGACTTCCTCGACGACACTGGTGATGATGGACATGGAAAAGAGGACGAGGTTGCAGCTCTAACGTTGGCACTTGAGCGTCGGGCTCGATGGATGGAGGTTCAGTTATCAAAGCTGGAAGAGCTGCATCGCGACATCAATACCGCCGCTGTCAGAGCTGTCCTTTCTTTCAACGATAATGGTTGGGACCGACGTGCTTTCTTGCCTCGCGTTGGAAATACCCTGCGCCACTTTGATGATATTGGTTTCACAGAAGAGCTCGATGGCACCGTTCGTTCAATGACTGCGGACGAGCTGGAAAAGAAGCTCGCCGTGGCGAAGGATGCAGCTGTTTCCGCTGAGACGAAGGTACGGGAGGTGATGGAGAGCCTTCAAGCAATGAGACCTGTTAACGAGATGTGATTCGCCGGGGTTCGCATGTACTAGTTAACTACATAAATTTAGTTGAGTTTTTGCTGCGGTCACATTCTTCACTAGGGCGGAAACTCGCCCTGTGTGGTTAGCCAAGAAGAGATGATTATCATGCAAAATTGAATTGTCAATTGAACACAAGTGAGATGACACTGCTGTATGCGTTACACTGCGTTGTACTTTTCAAATGCTTTTTTCGGAGGCGTGTTGCGACTTCCCCTTCGCTGGATACAGCTGTGACGCCCCACGGATCAGGAACATGACAAGAGAAAAGTAATTCAGTATATTTTTTACCTTGCCGGGGTTCATAAGGTCAAGAGGATCAATCGCTTGCTTGATGACTCTCATAAGTTCGACAGTGCCTTCACCCAGCTCTTCTGTTAGATAATCCTTTTTCCCGACGCCAACACCGTGCTCTCCAGTGCCTGAATAATGTCAATACTGCAACGAAGGGCGATAACAGTAGGTGCTTACATGTTCCGTCAAGGGATATGGCTCTATGTACAAGGCGGTGTACTGCATCGTTGACAGAAGCCAGTTCCTCGTCATTTCGGAAGAGGATCAATGCGTGGAAGTTTCCGTCTCCAACATGCCCAACGATTGTTCCTTGAAGGCCAGATCTAGCCAGATCTTTTTTGGTCTCATATACAAGTTGAGGTAATCGCGAGACAGGAACACTAGCAAATCGTCACTATGTACAACTTAGGACTGGAGGTTATGCCAGACATACCAAACATCGGTTGTCCAGCAACGGGTCCCAGGGTATGCTGCCAAGGTTGACATCAACGCATACTTGCGATTCTGCCACAAATCGTCTGCTTCCTGCTCTGTAGATGCAAATTCAAACCGGTTGCTCCCATGCGTTTTAACGATGGTCTGGACTGCCTTTGCCGTGTTTTGAATGGAGGTAGGATCACCCTGAATCTTGAAAAATAAGGTGTCTTCTACAGGATAAGGATCATCAACCAGGCCCGCGTTGTTGATAGCCTTCATCACTGGTACCACAACTTGTGAGGCTGCTTGCAGACAATAAAAGAAGACAACGCACTATGATCGTCGAGTAACTCGACGCATTCTGCATCAGGGGATGAGGGCCTTCTCAAAACAGCTGTACGAAAGAACACTTGCGAATATGGGGTCCGTAAGGCGTATTAAGGATTTCTTGAACCGCACTAACAGCGTGCTCGACATCAGGAAACTGAGCCATTGCGACTTTCGTTGGTACTACTGGAGCAAGTCTGAGCGTTACTGGTGGGCGAAGTAAAGGATCAAGGTCCAAACGCGAGGGAATACACAGAAGGGACCTACCTTCGGTGACAATACCCAAAGTTCCTTCAGCGCCGATGAACAGCTTGGTGAGATCAAAACCAGCTGCTGATTTCCTTGCTCTACTGCGTGTCTTGATCACTTCGCCATTAGGAAGGACGGCTGTCTGGAAATTGGCGAATTGAGTCAGTGAAAGAAGTTGTAACGATACCGTTGTCTCACAAGATTTAGAAACCATTCCGCTCTAGCAGTCCCGTAACGGACGGCATTGGCTACCCAAATACAAGGTAAGTGACTGGTTGAGAGAATGCGTGATTGATTGCCTTACTTCCACTACATCCAGTGCCTATCATTCCTCCGATAGTCTGCAGAATAGGATGTATTATAACATAGATTGACTCGACGGAGGGAAAACTTACTGCACCGGGTCCTGGATCTAGCTACAGAACTGAGGACCGTGAAAAGCGATGATGAAGTACAGATGGGCTTACAGGGAAGAATAGAGGAATTCCCTTTTCTTTGAGAGTCGCATTGATATCTTCCCATCGAGCTCCCGATTGGCAGACTAAGTCAGAGTCGGATTCTGCACGGAATATCGGTTGTGAGAATGGATGACTTGAAGTTCAAATTCCTTACCATGGATCTCGAGAATCTGATCCATTCCTGACATGTCTAAACAGATGTTACCTGATGGAAACTGCGTGGTGGTCACTGCCAGTACAAAAGCTTTAAAAGTGGATAAAATCTGACACCGGAGGTATGGCCCTCTAGACTAGTCGCACCGCTGTAGGGCGTAATAGGAACCAGATACTTGCGGGAAATGTTGACAACTTTGACGACATCTGAAGTAGATTTTGGTCGAACCTAGATACCAGCAAATGAATGAAGTATCTTCAGTGAAGTTTGGAACTGCATACAACAACAGAATGCGGTGAAGCTGGGTGGTACGAGTTTTCCGAAAAGCCATATGTTTTCAAAGTGTCTGGATCCGTGGAAACCTCGTTCGGACCAGGAAAGGTGGCACGCAGCTCGTCAATGGCAAGTTTGATCTCTTTACGAGTTGCACGCCTTGGAGGTCGGTCTATGCGCTTGGGCTGGATAAGTGTGAGTTGGTCGAAGATGCAAGACAAAACATAGTCTACGCACGAAGATGTACGAGTCCAGCGTTTCTGTCACAACGACTATCCCAATAGCATATATTGCTGCCTGGAATACAGCTCTAGTCTTCCATGATCCAACGAAATGCTTAGACCAAGGGTTGAAACGCTGATAGTCTCCATAGTCTCCACCGCCGGCAGGAATATTAGCCTTCAACTTGGCCGCCTGTTTAGTTGATGCCAACCGGGTAATTATGGGGTTTTGAGCGCGAGCGCAAACGTTGCGCAATGGGGCCGCATTTTGCTGTAAGAGTGTCTTGAATGAAATCATCTCGAAGAACAACTAGTGGCATAAGAGCTATTTCAGTGGTCAATTAATATTCCTACGTTATGCATGAACCAGCGACCCTGAACCGGGAGCTTTGCCGAAGCCCCGAGGGCCGAAGCTCCACTCCTGGCGGCTGGCAAGTGATTTATTTTACTACGAAATAGTTTTACTCCACAATCTCTATCCAGTTGCCTTGAACGTCTCACTCATGGCTAGTGGGAATCCACCCCTACCAAACCTAGACGTGAACAACCCGAAATCTAGCCCAGAATCACCAGAAGCTCTTCAACCTTCGGACACTGATACCGCTACCAACTCATCTGACGAGTTCGACTGGGATGACGATGAGGATTTCGAAACGCAGCAGGAGAAAACTAAAGCCAAACGCGGCAGGGCTATCTGGATGGCCTTCATGAAACTTTCAAGGGCCGTTCGAGTTCTGCTTGTTGGTATACTGGTTGCGGCCGTCCTTATAACACCCTTCATTGTTGTCAAGCTGCGGTTCAAAGGGAATCCCGTCAGCACACAGGTTCACGTTTGGTCCATATGGTTGACTATTACGTGGGCTGCATCCTGTGGGACGTACTTAATTGTTGATTCTATTCCTTGGGTCATTTTATCTGTCGTCGTCCTCTTCGGTGGACAAGTTGAGCGACTCAAGCTGCAAGTAGAAGTATGTCATGCTCCAGTCCTCTGGATTGTCCCTCAAATTGCTGATCACTTATCATAAGCTTGTCATGGCCGTCTCCGGGTGGCTAAAATTGACACTTGATATATCTTGGGCTTGGATCTGCCTCTCAGTTATCCGTACCATCGATCATCCTCCTGGTAACTATTGGGTTACGATCAACCGTGTGATGCAGGTGGGTCAAAGTCATATTATCCTTCGACCTTGATTTCTAAGCCACAAAACATTTGAAGGCCTTATTTGCCGCGAGTATAATTCTTTTGGTGGAAAAACTGTTTCTACAATTTGTCGCAATTAACTTCCATCAGAAGGCACTTGCAGAGCGGCTTGAAGAGAATCGGCTGGGCCTCAAAGCACTTGATAGGCTTTCTAATGCACATCCTGTACTCAATAAAAAATCGCCATATATCAAGCGCGGTCACAAGAGCCCTTCTGCGTCAGTCGATCTTTTCAATGTGACGACACGAGGCCACAAGCCTGGACAAAACAGCCGCGAAGGTTCTCCTTTGGAGAATGACGGTCGTCTTATCCCAAATATAGAAATTCCAAAGCGTCGCAAAAAAGAACGCCAACGCAAGAGCAAGATGACAAGCGTTCTCGTGGACCAGGTCCAGGTATCTTGACTTCTATCTAATGCCTCCGCTTACAATATCGCAGGTCGGCGGCGCTATTGGCGCTGTCGCTCTGAAATCTTCTAAGTTCAACAGAGAAGGGGAAATCGGTGGTTTGCACTCTGCCAGGCGACTGGCCAGGAAATTGTTCGGAGCTCTCAGCGACGTCAATCCCCCGCGGTCTCACCTCATTGTTGAAGGCATGCAGTTTTAGATCCTCTCGACTACTATTACAGTAAAATTAACAAGGATTTTTGCAGATTTCTATCCTTATTTTCGCTCTACAGTGGAGGCCGTAAGTTTATTGTTCTATCTCGCCGTTTTCACATCCCTGACCACCATTTTTAGCATGAGGCCTTTGCTCTGTTCGATAAGGACGAAAACGGCGACATTAGCAAGAAAGAGATGCGGGAAGCTGTCCAAAGAATATATCGCGAGCGCAAGTCCCTTGTGTCTGGTTTAAAGGTTAGTCTATTGATGTGATATGTCATAAATGTATTCAAACAAGCATAGGATGTCAGCTCTGTTGTCGCCAAACTTGACGCAGTCCTTTTATCCATAGCCTTGGTCGGCATCATATTTGTCTGCCTTCTTATCTTCAACCGTACAAACACACTTTCGTCTCTCGTACCACTGGCAACCATAATCCTTGGCTTTTCTTTCATATTCGGTCATTCTGCGCAAACTCTCTTTGAATCAGTTGAGCCAACTTGCCCATGTCATGCTAATTAGCACTTATCATCATACATAGTTAATATTCATCTTCTCGACTCATGTATTTGACGTCGGTGACCTTGTGATGATTGATGATCAGGTCAGTATTTTTACGCTTGTTACTTGGAATAAGGCTTAGGGAGACTCAATGACAGGCACTGTTTGTCCGCGAGTTTGGTCTGTTCTCTACAACGTTCCGCCGAACAGATGGCCAGGAGATTATCGCACCCAACGCTCTTCTTTCAAGCACGAAATTAGTTCACAATTTGCGCCGTAGCAAATCCATGTGAGTTCTCAAGCATGAATTATGTAAAACATTTTTCTGAACATTCCCAGGTGGGAAACTACCAAGTTGACTATTTCGTACAACACCCCTCTGGAAACTATTGAGCACATACGAGCTCAAATGAATGCTTACGTTACTGCCAACAATCGCGATTGGTCGAGTTGCGCTCTTAACATCGATAAAATGGAGTATCAGAATGCAATTACCCTTATCGTTGCTATGGAGCGTGAGTATAATTTACTTTCAACATATTCCTTCGTTTTCTGTACTCAATCACGCACGCACAGATCGCCCAAACTGGCAAGACTGGGGCGGGAGATGGGTGCGCCGTAATCAATTCATGCGCAATCTGAAGCAGATTCTGGAGAATTTGGGCGTGGAGTACACGTTGCCTTTGCAACCTGTACTCACACCCCGACCCCACGCCTTGACCACACAGAATATTGACGCACTTGGAAATGCAGGTACATTTCCACGTAGCGACCCAGGATCAGGAAGGTCATTACGGGAAGGTATTAGTAGTTTTGCATCATAAATAAACGCGTAGTGTGTGCATCAAAAGCAAATTACAAGGCTGGTGACTTGTATGTTATATGCAGCACCGTCGTTTGTCGCGATCTGCTTTGGGAATTACATAGAATGATTGCATTGACTAAGGCTGAAATACAAAGCTACCTGCAATATCTGGTGGTACTGAAGCTTGACTGACCTACAAATTAACAATATTTAGCAGCAAAGGCGAACAAGCATCGCGATAGGATCTCAGAAGAAAATATCTCAGACATTTAAACGAGGGTTGTTTCAACTCGCATCGCGATCGCGGCAACCCCGCAGCGCACCATAAGGCGGCCCAGGCTCTGCGTTGCCTTGTTCACCATCATATGGGGGAGATATAAGTGTTCCGCATTAAGGGAGTACTTCATTTGAAGATGCTAGACTCGTGGAAACTGCAAATGTGGAATCTTTCCTATGGTAGGGGACTACGAGTACTTTCTACATATAATATAATTATCGTCCAAACAATGTGAGTTTCTCCATTTGGGTTACTTTTCTACGTTATATATTCTCTTGCTCTTAATTTGTGCTATGAAATCTCCTCTACAAAGTCATCCATCTCCAGCAATATCTCTGCATCAGCCGTCTTGAGGCAGAAGTTTATTCTCACGGTCAATGAGTTGTGAATCGTGATGAATGTTCATCTATTGATCGTGAGATTTTGAATACATTTCATCGTCGCAGCATCGATCGCGATTCCTGTGACATCCGTCCCAATCCTCGAACAATCTTCAATATTCCATCTGCCGTTCTACGACCATGGGCGGCTCATCTATAATATGTGGTGTTGATACATATTCTCTTGCTCTTATTTCGTGCGATGAAATCTTGGTATCCATCTCCGGCTATATTCTTGCCTTGACAACTTGTGCGTCTTGAGGA
>JABAJT010019576.1:0-13921 GCA_018850275.1 Tephrocybe sp. 9174TJB | reverse complement strand
GACTTGAATGGCGTGAATAGGGAGGCGATTCATCGAGGCCCGCTGTGATCTGGCATGAGCGACTTTGTGGACATGGTCGATGAGCCACAGCCTGACGGCCATGTAGATATTCCGACCTTGTGATACGAGTCCCTGGGAGGCGCAGCTCTTCAAGGTGCATTATTGAGGAAATAATATCAACAGGAATCTGAAGACGGCCCAGTTCTAGACGATGGAGATTTTGTGACTGAAATTGACGCATTAACGACTCCCGTAATTCTGCAGAAAACCTATTCCAATCGAGGACTGTTTCGGCAGATTGGGGGCATAAGTGTCGGAGCGCTCTGAGATTGGGAAGATCGTCGAGCAATGGCGCGAGGGAAGGGACCTGGAAGATTGGGGTCTTGGAAGTAGAACCAGATAATAACGACTCTGGTTTTAATATCAGGGTACGGATATAACCAGCAATGTGTTGCCTGTGAGTGACGATATATCGAAGCCGTTCGCAGCGCTTTTTGAAAGACGATTATGTGGATGGCGACGAAATAATCGTCTCTGACTTGGAATTTGGAACGAACGAGCAACAGTTGAACAAAATATGAAAGTCTCGGAGTAACTGTTTTCGGGAAGTCCATCCAAGATCCTGTCGACAACGTCTTCAGGAATGTCCATGGCAAATGAAGAACGCCAGATTCTAGATGCACTTTATACAAGCAGAGTCACGGTATGCTTATAAGCTTGTCTTGCTTGTCAAGCTAGTCAATGTCAAAAGGAGCTTTGGCAGGAAAGTTAATCGACCTCTCCTGGCATGCCCCGACTTGCCTCGACTCAGAGTAGACACAGTCATTTGATCCCATAATGGATCGCATTTCCAAATGTAAGAAAGATAGCGTATACATGATTCCATCCGGTATAGCGACACACGTTAGCAACTAGTCATAGGGTACGTACATTATCCAGATAATGAGCCATGAAGGTCATAATAGAAAATCAATAATAGTATGACGATAAAGTTCAAGCAGCGTATGCCTGAATAATACGTCAAGGTTCGGATTGAGGCTGAGACGGAGACTCATTGTTTCGTGCTTGTGTTGCCTCTGCCTCTGCCTTCGCCTTCTCCTCTGCCTCTGCGGCACGCTGTGCTGCAGCGTAGGCTAGAATCCGCTCGCGAAAAGTGGGGCCAATGGCGTCCTGGTAAGGATCTACTATACGCTGCGATCTCTGAGGTGCCGTATGCCTTCGTGCCGGTCCAAATATATTTCCACGACCTTCGGTAGAAGAAGGTTCCTCTTGTGCCGTTCCACTCTCCGCCCTATCCGTTTCCGTGAACTCTACGGGCGAGTGCGTCCGAACTATATCGTCTCCAGCGTCTAGCGAGTCCTCTTCTGGGCGCTTGCTCCATATGCGGACTGCTCCGTCGTGGCTTCCGGTTGCAAACATGAAAGGTTCATCGACCGCGTGATTCCAAGCGATGCATGTAAGGTCACCCCCTAGGGAACGGCCACGGACATTATGTAGCAAAGCGCCTGATTCCTGATCCCAAATATGGATGTCTCCGGCTAAAGAATTGTTCTGCGTTGGTCAAAAAGCTAACATAATAGACTGAGTCGCATATCACCTTTGCCAGCACATAGTACCATCTCGTTGTTTCTCCCACCAAAATAACTTGGCCCAGCAAAATCGACCAGAACTTTCGGCATATATGTATGTCTAATAAGCATCAATCAGAACCAATTAAAAAGAATGAGACCGTGGATCAACCTGAGAGTAAGCCGTCCTTTTGTCAGGTTGGGGTTTTCTCTGTCCTTAAGCAACTCGAGCTTCCAAAGTTGAGGAGGAGCCTTTTATCACACATTATTTCTTGAATGAAGAGATGATGTCATGGGGGAACACCTACTTTATTCTCATAACTGATGAGGGCAATGGTTCCGCTACGCTCACTTTTAGCCACTGTGATATCTCGAACATCATTGAGCACGGGCGTTTGGCTTGCGAAAAGGTCATTGTCAGCCAAAAAAAACATGGAAGTCAACATACTTTTCGATAATATTGGTTTCCATGTTGTAGACTTCGAGAGTGAGTGAGTGCTGGCTTCCTATCTTCCTCTGGCATCCAGGACTTACCAACCAGTCTCTTCTCTGCCCTAGATTTGCTTGGCTGAAGGCCGTCCGGTGATTCAAGAAGAGGTCCAACTCCGATAAGTCGCAATGAATCAGGAGTGACCGCGACATCGTGAAGTTTCATGCGACCAAAGTAGTACTGATCGAGGATCTGTGGAACATTTCAAATGAGATGATGGAGCGAGAGCTGTTGAAGTAGGTCGTGAAGCCGAACCTTTCCTGTGAGGTCCTATAACATCCCATGATTAACACGACATGGTCGATGGAACGAAACTAGGAGAGAACAACAAACCAATTTCGTCACGTCATTTCCTTCGACAGATATGAAGGCTGTACCAATCAAAGGATTTGAGCGAGCCTTTTCAGTGATAAAGAACACGACTGACCTTTGCCATCTGGGAACCAAGCAACGGATTCAACATTTGTTTTGCGGTCGATGGTCTTCCTACAGACGCCCTCCTTCAGAAAAAGGTTTCAAAATGAACGGTGTCCTGGTCAGCATAACTTGCAAGAGCAAACCTACTAATCACCCACCTCCGCAGTCCAGACTTTGATTCCCTTTTGTAGTTTTGTCAGAAGCAAGTTTCCGGTCGGCGACCTGATGGCATGTCAATGCGTCTCGAAGAGATTACTGTAATGAACGACCATACCAAGCAACCTGTCCAACGAACCCAGCTGGGTGCGCAAGGATACGGTGAGATATCAATGGGTCCTTATTAAACCATATGAACACACGACCTTTGAAAGTGAAATCGGAGCTCTCACCCCTACTCGGAAGACAACCGATGTCCGGTCCCAACTACAACAAATCTGTTATAGATCTATATGCCCTGAAGGGGTTCAGGGCTCACCTGGATGTAGCCAAGTACTTCCCATCTGGCGAAAACTGCAAATGCCTAACAAGCCCAGAATGGGCCGCAACATCCTGAGTTGGTTCCAAAATCCTTAACCTCGGCAACAAAGCAGCCACACGGGACCTAGTAACAGCCTTGTTCGGTTCATCCACCATCGTCGTTTTCTTCCGGTCGCCGATTGTCGTGATGCCAGAAGAGCTTGTGCGACGGCGACTAGGCTCAGGAGGAGGCAAAGATATGGCCGAGTGCATCTTAACGGTGCGTAAGGCATTATTCCATAATTGCCTGCCAGGGGATACGGGCGCAGGAGACACGGGGTCAGTCGGGCTTGCCACTGCGTTTTCATCGATGATGGGAGATCCGGGAGAGAAAGGTGGCGATTTTGGTGGTTCACTCTCTGAACCGCGGCGTAACGGAGAGCTGGGTAACTCAATAGCTACGTTATTGGGATGTGCAGTGGGCAGCACCGGACCAGCCTCGATATCCTCCACACCTTCGGAGGAGCTGCTGCGGGCATATGTAATGCCCAGAAGTTTGGCGCAGAGCCGCTGAAGCCTTTCACTCCAATGAAGGATTTTATCGCCAGAGTATTCCAGGAACACCTTTGTATGTTCCATGCCAGGAAGACTCATGATCATGGTCGTGTACTCTGTGAGCGCGTCGCCGAGCCATTTCCGGCCTCGATGACGAAGATAGATGTAACGCTCTGATGCAAACCATGCCGAGACAGCTAGCAAGCCAAAAGACGTAAACGCGGTAAAAACAGTTGTTAGAGTCGACGTGACCGGTGCCTGGGTATTCGTTGAAATCTGACTTCCGTGTCAATGCAGGCATGAAGACGGACCTGGTCAGAGGCGTACGCAAAACAGCAGAGGCCAATTGAGAAGCATGCAACGGACATGACGAGGAACACGAGAGGGGATCTCTTAATCCATATCAAAACCCACCAGGGTACCCGGTCGCCTGGCGAACGACTGTAGGGCATGAATCATGAGATTGGCGAGCTTTTGTTGAGAGAAGTCAACGTACTACATTGCCTGCTTCCATGTTAAACCCAGAAGACTGTTGACAGCCGCTGCAATGCTAAACACCAGGGACGAAAACCAGAAACAATTGACAGCGTCCGCCACACCTGTACTCTTATTGTCAAATGAGAATTGTAGGGTTGTCGCCGTGACGGCAGAAAAGAATGTTGCAACAGTTGAAAGGTTCAACAGATTGGTGGCTCCATGTTTTTGGGCAAACCGAATGGTAGGGACACCTATAGGAGAGGTCAATTTCCAAAACAGCCATAAAATACCAATAATTAAGGAGCAGCGTACCAACTTCAATGAACATTGATAGAGTTGATGTAATACTATCAATATGGTCGCCCATTTCTGATGAGAGATCGTGTATATATCTCTGGACAGATTGATGGCGAAATTGGCCTACGAAGACTTAGCTACCTTATTCGTGTAACCATTTCAAGAAAATTACCAGCGTATTCCTTCAGGCATGAAGACCAGTACTGAAAAGTGAAGTCAATCCAATTTTGACCGAAGGTTTAGATAGAGACGGATTCCTTACTTCGAGGTCACCCTCAAACGCACAGATAGATGCATTGACTGCTTCATCCCTAAACTCTGGAAACTCGTTTAGGCAGTTCAAGAACGTCTTGACATCCTTGCCTAACAACTTCAACTGATCCGGGAATGCCTCCAAGTCAAGGTTCTCGTTTATAGTCGGTCGTGCCACATGAGGCTGCAGGTTTACCGTATTTACCCTCTTCCTAGGACCGTGTTTCCTAAGTTTGTTGGGTAGCTCTGCAGGAGGCTCTTTCACACTATGTTGTATTTTTCGAGGAAAGAGGTCAGCAGCGTTCTCATGGTAGAGGAACAGCAATTGGGCAAGCCGCTCCCGCAAGTGGAAGGCGGAGGAGAGAATGGCAACGGAACTTCCTAATTGGCGTGCTGCATTGGCAAAGCTACGGAGCTTTGTAATGACGAAGGAGTGAACCTCGATGCGCAAAGGTCGGAAGGCCCACTTACCTCCTTGTCCAGGGTTTCGATGCGCCTGGCGGGATGTCGTGAGCGAAAAGACACGGGTCTGGTAGTTGACGACGGATGTCTACCTTTGGAACTTGTGAAATGCCTCTGCCCCAACAACTTGGAGATGCTCGTCAACAGTGGCTAGGGAGGTGGCTCTATTTTTAACTCTCTAAAAACGTAGCTGCAGAATGTGGATTACTCACGAACATCCCTATCATCCTCAAAGATGGGCATTTTTTCATCTTCATGTGAGTTAGAGAATGTAAAGGAATCATATTCCGAAACATTGCTCACCTTGGTCGGTTGGCCCATTTTGTAAAAGCATTTCCACCAAGCTCAAGATCGTCTCTCGTCGACTCAGCGACGATGAAGGACGGTATTTGGGTGTAGATGCCCCAGCTGAGAACGGCATTGGTTCAGGCTCCGCGGTGAATCGTCCTGGCATAACGATTTGATGTCCGTTTAGTTGTGGCTGGTGAAGCGTGTTTGTAAGGCTATACGTTCTGTGACGTTTTGAGGTGCGTTAGAGTCTTGAATCTGAGCCCAGATCGACTGTCAGAATAACGTGAGGTCGTAAAAGACGTTCGAAAGCGCGCCAAGCAGGTCGTCTTGCTGAACCTCTCGCTTACCTCGAACCGTGTGGCAGCAGATCAAAAACGAGGTCCACGCCGGGCAGCCAAAATTGTACATGATCAAGATATATTGAGCTCATCAACTAGGTGGAGCACAGATTTGCATGCAATTTACCTGTCTGCGAGCAGGTTAGAGCCCGAAAGCTGGAATTATGCAACGAAAATGGAGTTGACGAAGTCATTTCAACTACTGAAATAAAGGCTTGGCAATGGTAGCAAACGCGCGTCCGCAACACGTGATCGAGAATTAAATAATGAATTTTTTATTATTTTTAAAAAAGTAGACCCAGGCCACTCTTATTATCCATCGCAGTTCAGCCTCTGCTGGAAATCTTGGGCGTCGTCGGAGGGATAAGAAGCCGTTTGACGAGCGTGGATCTCTGAGTACGACCATCAGAGGAAGATAGCTGTCAGCTGTATCAATCAGCACTGGACGAACCACACCCTTACATACCATTGAGCGCCGCGCCGCCGCCGTCTCCTTCTCATCGATCGTGTGCTCTTCTCGTGAAAGATCACCCTGACTGGTATAAACCCGCAAAATGTAAGTATATATGGTACTTCTTCACCTTCATTGGCTCATTTGCTTGAAAAGATACCGGATTGACAGCAACTGACAACCCTCTTTCTTGTGAGAAAGAATGGCGACTTTATCTCGTCCGAAACAACTCGCACGCCCAGTCACAAGCCCTCTTTTGACTTCCGGAGTTCCCAGCCCCTTTCCTCGAGAACAACTTGTTCAGTTACAAGAGCCAGAAGTGGTAGCCCCCCAAGACTCAGAAACTCAACCCGGCCCTTCTCATGTCGCCGAGGTGGAGGGAAATCGCGATTCTGACAGTCGAGGTACTCTGGTAAGTACAACAATGCACTGGTTGTTCAAATAATTCCTCATTCAACAATGTTTTAGCAAGAAGTCATGCCCTCAATTGTTCACGTCCAGAAATCTTGCTTGATAACCTTGAACAATATTCTTTCCGTCCCAGACAGATGGAATCCGATAGTACCTGACCGTCGGCACTCTATGCCTCCCAGTGCCCAAGCGACGAGCACGACATCCTATGAGCCCGTCGAATCTTCTTCTGCACTTCAAACCCTGGTAGCCAACCTCCGAACCAGACCAGGGACGGATGGCATGATCCAGATCAGCAGCGGTACCTCTGACGCCGAGTTATTAAATGAGCTTCGCTTGAGGACAGACACTATTTCGTCAACCTTGGAACCAGCGGATGCTTTGCTAGCGACGTCAATAGTCACTCTGCTGTCCCATTTTCATAGATTGTCTATGATCCAGTTGATTCCTACACGCACACTATCCGAGGCTACGGCTTCCAACTTAGAAGACATGGCGGGCCCTTCAGACCCTTTCGCCCTACTCCGGCGTCAACTGAGTGACTTACAGTTGGAACGCTTGTCATCACAGCCCGATCTCTTTGTTCCTATTCCCGGTACACCCCCTGTCCTATTAGTGGAGACCGCTCTCTTGTGGAACAAAATTGACGAGGAATTAGAAGCGGTGGTAGCCATGTGCAAGGAACGCACCGAAAACCTCTCGCGTACACAAACTGATACCATCAGTTTACCCCCCGAATACGATCACGAATATGAGTACGAGGACGACCATGTCGATGCATTGCCTGAATATGACGGACATGGGCGCACATCCATTGATTCCAAATCTCGCCATGTCCCTCAATCCCCCACAATATCAGCACGGCAGATGGACGAGAAGATGCGACTTGATTTAGAGGGTGTGGCCATGGCCATTGATCGACTGTATCTAGTAGCGCCGCAGCTTCACAATCAGCGAGTCGAGCTCAAGTCAAGCAAACTTGCCCAGATGGAGAAGGCTAGGAGAGAGGGATCACAAACTCCACAATCTCGGTCTGGAAAGCAGAAGGAAAAATCGAAAGGGGGCGATATCCAGGAGCTGGAGAAGATGTGGGAGCTGCTGGGTAAGGCTTCTGAGCGCTCACTTGTGGATCAAAGTGTCGTTCTGGAGGGTGGACTGCCTGCAAGACTGGAGAAGGCTCGTCAGAAGGACCTCGCCAATGTCAGTCATCCTCCCAGTCCCACATGACATTCCGCTAACTTTCTCGTAGAAACAAGCATTCGTGGAACAACTAGCAAATCATTCTTCTTCTGGGCGTTTGCATGGCCAAGATGCCGTTCTACCACCACGAACAAAGGATCCAGACGCACTGCTGACGCTTCCTGAATTTATGCGTGAAACAGTTCCTGCATCAGTGATTCGAGCTGACCCAAGAGCTTTACTAACGCTTCCGGAATTCGTCAGGGAGCCTCCGCCTGCATCCCTTGAAGATGGGGCCAACGAGCTTCCGGAGATGACTTCCCACAAGTACAAGAAGAGCTTAAGGCATCGAAGCCTGTCGGCTCCTTCACTTGCTTGGCTACGTTCATCGTCGTCAAAGTCAGTTTCGAGCACCAGTTCCGCGCCTTCTCATGCTCGATCGCGTTCTCGAGCCACCAATACCTCGCCTACTTCGACTCCGAGCGGTCTGTATTATTTTCCGTCTGTGTATTTCTGGGATTAATGGTGGTTTCACAGGTTTCGAAGTCCACTACGTCGCGGAGAATCACGAAAACTTGCAACATGTACTTGTATTCTTCACGGTGACCGGCGCTCTTCCAGGTGTCGATATCGAAGCTAAAGTTCTTCCCCCATTCCCCGAAAGCCCTTCCGAAGGTGGCGACCGGCTTGTCATTAGCAGCGGGCCGCGCAACTCTCTTCCTCTCCTCTTACCTGCACGCATTCTCCCTGGAAAGCAAGAAGTCCGTGTTCAGAGCACGCACTACGAGATCAAGCTCATCACCATTGCACCTCGGCCCTCCGCCGAATCACCCGTGGAAGACCCGCCTCCACTTCTTGATGCTGGGCAGCTTTCTGCGGCGAAACCATCGTCCTTCATCTGTGCATCCTGCTCGCTCATTCTCGTGCAGGCTGCAAAGATCGGCGAATATCGTGACTTGCCGTCGGAGCATTGGCAGGAACTGGTGGACGCGTGGATGTGTCACTCGGACCAGAAGCTGCATGATCACGTCGTGAGGCATGGGAAGGGCGGGTTCTGGCCGGAGCCTCATCAGGCACTGGTTGGTGGAAGTTACCTCCTTTTCGAGGAGTCATCCATGACACAGCATAACCTTCATCTTGCAAAAGAGACAAAGGTGTGTCATTTTAGCTCGTTCTTATCTGTTCTCTTCTCTTGTCATTCTGGATGATCAAGAAGACCGGCGCTGGCTTTCTACCAGCGGCCGTTCGGCGACGTTACCTGAAACTACTGAAGCTTTTCCATGCATGCTTTTTTTGAAACCCCCGATGGTTTTGAGAAGGTCTACAAGATGAAGCGGCGGTTGTGGATGGTGGCGAAGGCGGCGGCTAAATCGGTTGATACAAAACATCCTAGAAAAACGAATGTGGCCTTTGGCTGCGTTCTATCGCTCGCTCAAACAACTCTCGTGTTTATGAGGTACACGTCGCGGGAGCTACGCTTGAGACTACATTCCAATTTCGTTCTGTTCTTATTTTTCCCTACGATTGGAGCTCTATACTAATGGCCACATATTCCAGCCTGGAGAAGATTGGCGGGTTGCTCGATGCTTGTGCGGAGCCATTCTTGGTCGATCACAGACCCACACGATAGGGGATAGTGAGAGGAATGTCTTCAGGCTCCTCAAATTCGCCATCCGTCCCGTCAGCTTGAACATGGAGTCCGTTGTACTTGCTTGTGTTTTATCTAATTATTTACAATTGTTCTTTCTAGACCGACGAAAATTCCACTTTCAGCATTTGTTGTTGAAGATATGACGGAGTACGTGCGGGCTCATGCAACTTACAGATTTGTTATCTCTGATGAAGAAGAAGAGCTCCCTCGCATCCTTGTATGTTATCAAATCTTTCCAAAAGCTACTTGCAGTAACTCATCCTTCTATGCTAGGTATGGCTGTTCAAACCCAGCATCCGTATTGCCTATACCGCACCGACACCATACGCTATACCAAAGAGCGCTTCCATCCATGCAGCCAAGGTTCTTTTCAAAATTCTCTCCCCTATCGAGCGAACAGGCGATCTCAAATCGTATGTCTCTCCAATATCGATGCCCTCATCAAATGCTGATCAAAATCCGGTTGCCAGTATTTTGGATAAATACCCCGGCTTTCCGCAGGCAGAATATTTATCATATCCCATGCCCATCTGCCGGCGTCTCGCTGCCCTGTTGAAAGAGAGTAATAGTGCATACCCAGAGACGATGCGTGTGATGACCGGTTTGGAAGTGGGTTGGCTACACCGCGCTTAGTTACATGATATTTTAATCATATAGATATGATAATTTTATGGAGAGATATCCGTTGTTCATATGTATCCTGGGATCCAGAGAAGTACTGTTCTTTCCTAAAAGTCACAACCTACATCTTCAGAATGCTCTTTACGGAGACACTACAGCTATTGACTATGAAGCGTTTTCTCAAACCAGTCAACTGCTTGTCGAAATGCCTTCTCATGAAGTCCTGCACAAGTTTTGGCTCTGGTTCTTACTTTGATGGCCGTGGCCTGAGATATTGAGAAGGGCCCAGGGTGGCAGATGACAACACTGTGCACCAGATCGGTAGAGCCTAAACGAATAGCAGTCGCGCCTCCAAAACAATATCTATTCCCGATCATCAATTGTGCCGAGCGAGAATATACGGGCAAGTACGAACCCAACGGCGCCGAGCTTTTGATACTTCTTCTCTTCCTGAATAGTTGCGATGAACTGGACAAAGCCTTAATGTTAACACTTATAGTATAGTAGGAGAGCGGCCATGATATTGACCTTGGAGAGCCTGGCATCGACCACTGAAGGACGGCTGCTGATAACTGCAGGGAGTTTTGGAATGGTCGCGAGGATGAACTTGGCCCATTGCAAAAGGCTCATTCTGACGCCTGCACGATCAGGCAAGAGCATCGAATCCACGTCAACAAGAGGCCGGCCTACGTGGTTGTCGAATACAGGCACATATTAGCACACATTGACAAGTATACACACTAGCTCTCTATTACCTTGGAAGTAATCCGGAACCCATACATCGCACTGTAACTCTGCTGCGAACTTGTCTGCAAGTATCTTTGAGTTCTTCAGAGGTAGACCAAACCCATCAGTGAGGAGAACAATAGCATAAGAATTGGACGCTGTGGGGCCAGGAGCTGGTGCTAGATATGCACCTTGAATGCTGAAAGCGCCCGTTGGGTTGCCTGGGAGGAGGTCACCGGTTATACAGTCTGGGCAGCTCATGGTAGGACAAGAGAGCTACCAGTATGCAGGCCGCATGGCACGAGCATGTAGCCGAGAAGCACTTGAGTCGGTGGTGGGAAATTCACAACTTGGAATGAGCAAAGATGTTTGTTAAGTGATGGTTAAGACTCATACTGTACCAAAAACGTCCACGTGTGTGGATGTGATGGCATGCATACTTGGGGCTAACGCGATTTAGTGAGTCTGATTCATGGCTCAGGATTCAGATGAGTCGAATTAGTGGCAGCTGCTCGAGAAACATAGGTAAATGAACAGGACGAATTGAAGGCAACAAACAGTTAAGTAGTGTAAGGAAGGCCCGGGGTATCTGATTCTAGCGGTCTTTGAACGGGAAGGGTCTTATTGAACCAAGAGACGCTGTGCTCAAGTGCGTGCCTCCTTTATACCAGGATTCGCGAGGATTCGTCAGACCTGGTTTGATAGCAAAGCCGTGGAAGGTTCCTGAAGCTTGAAGATCGTATGTCAAGCACTGTTATGATGACGGCAGAACAAATACAAACCATAAGACGTCAAATTCATAGTCGAAAGTCCTTACCTTTACGCACGGCGTACATTGCTTCCGTCTCTTCATGACGCGCCGGAGACACACCACGATCCACTGTTACTTCACGTCAGAATGGTGGCGTGATACAGGTCTTAAGGGCCCACCCTGCACAACCCCAGAAAGCTGTTGGCTTGATTGATTTATCATCTTCAACCGGTCCAGGATGAAAGATCACAACGTTCTGGAACAGGTCGGCGGAGCCGAGACGAATGGTGGCAGAGCCTCCGTAACGATTACTGAGTATAATTAGGAAATGGGGGACTCTAAATTTGAACGACATACCACACACAACTGATCTTCTCATATCTTCTTGAATGGTTCTGACAAACTGCAAAACAGCAATAATTATCTGAGGCATGGGCTTAGTTTAGTAACTTACTGTTGTGATCCTGGATTCTGCGATGCAAGCGCGACTGGCATAAAAAGATGGGAGGTTCGGGACCACATCTACACGAAAAGACGGGTCCACTGCCATATCGACGAGTTCCCTTCTGTTACGCGTCCGAGCACTTTCATGTTAGACAAAGGCATGATAGGTTTTCCTATGAAGGTATTAGCACGCGTAAATGCGTGGTAAAGATGAAATACCTGCAAAACCATGCGTCACATTGCAACCCCTTGACAAAGTGATCCGCGATGATCTGCAGTTTTTGTCGGGGCAGCTCATTGTCGACGTGTGCGTCAAGAATCTGAGCTCTCAGTGAGTTTTCATGTACAAGTTCAGGCATTCTAAATATGCGAGTGCCCGCGCAGAGTAACAAGGACTGGCATGATGGGAAGGCAGGGAAGACACTGGAAGACACCATCCGCCATCAGAAAGTTATTTGGCCATAATATAGACAGCCAAACAAACACCCCACCGTGAGCCAGTTGCGGCATGGACTGTATACATATGCCATTGCCATTGCCGATGGCTCATGAGCTTTGTTCGGTCACACGGCCAGTGAAGCTCATACCACCCAGGACGACATGGCTCCCATGTAACGTTTCCATTTTCCTCGCCTTCAAATTCTATCAGTGAGACCTTAGGAATCGGCGTCCTTCTCGAATCTGTTAAAGTGAATGATATGGTCACACTGCACCGCACCCCCTTTTCTGGATGAGCGCCTGTGTAATCATGTTATGTAACTTTATCATCGATTAATCGATTGCAATCTCTGATGCTCACATTGTCTATTTGTAACCACAAATCAAACAGCCAATGTCACAGACACCCAGGGACACCGACACAGCGCTGCCAGTCTCTCCATCACGCCACTCAGTCTATTACTTCGAAGATGGTGTAGTCGTTTTTCTGGTTCGTCTGTGTTTGCCACTTTCCACATTGCCATTTCTTATATGAATGCTCCATAGGTAGAGAATACATTATTCAAGGTTCACCGTTACTATTTGACTCGAGAGTCAGAAGTGTTCCGTGGGATGTTTGAATCCCCTCCAACGCCTGATGGTCCGGAGGGAACTGACGATGAAAGGCCAATTCGACTTCCTGACTTGGCAAAGGAGTTCGAAGCTTTAATGGACTTTTTTTATCAGGGGTATGTGACAAGCTCGAATTCCGGATAACCTGTGTTTGAGTCTGCCAAAATAGTATGAGGCGAGAAGAAACTGGTGTTCTCGGCAAGTGCGAGCCAGGCAAGGCCATGAATAAAGCAGACCACATTCAAGAATGGGTGAATCTATTGTGCATTGCAGACCGATATTTATTCCACGACGTCCGGAACGAGGCCATCAAAGCCATCGAATCCGTCCCAAACAGTCTCAACGTGACGGAAAGGCTGCGTCTGGCGATGCTTTATGCGATCCAGAAATGGGAAGTTCCTATTTACGTGGAACTGTGTCTTCAGAGAGCGCCTCTGACATATGAGCAAGCTTCAATCATAGGATTGAAGAAATTCGTAGATTTAGTGACTGCGCGAGAATTGGTCTGTACTGGAAGGTCCAGCGCACCCAGTGCTGTCAGATACGCCTTTCCACAACTACATTGACCTTCATTCGATATGTACATAAATTTTAATTATACTCCAGACTGAGAGTTTGTAATGTTTTTGGGACCGCAGACCTCACCTTGTACTGGTTACAAATATTGTTGGTGATTGAGGTCAAGTCCAAAGATGAGACGGCGATGGAGGATTATCGCCTTACCTTCGAACGCTCTTATACCCGCTAGCTAGTCAATTGAAGCCAGATATCGTGAAACCTGTTCACAGATGTGGCGTTACACACCGGCCACGTACCAATCGGCAACGCTAGTACTTGTTTCGTCAAGTAGCAACGGGTATATTCAACGAATGCACTGTCGTCCTTGAATGCATCCAGGTACATGAAATCAGTGACTTGGTCAAGAGGCTTAATTTGCTGCAAATGCTTGACAATATCAGGGTCAGAAGAAATCCTTCAATCGCTTTTCGAAGGCGCTGGAACTCGGTAGTGATGGAGCCCAAATCATCCGTCAA
>JABAJT010019575.1:5606-16777 GCA_018850275.1 Tephrocybe sp. 9174TJB | reverse complement strand
CATTCGGATACGGGGAATCGAACCCCGAGCTGCCGCGTGAGAGGCGGCAATGTTAGCCGTTACACCATATCCGAGGTGGTTGAATTCGTAGTATTTGCCTCCTGAGGTTTAGACAGGCTCGCATGCTGCCCGAGGCGCCACGTATGTAGGTATCAAATATGACTTGGTCACAAAGACAGCCACTGCATGATAGTCAGCTATTGAACAGGCGCGTCGTTGGAGATGGGAACCACAAAGTTGAAATCTGATTTGTTTATTCAAGTTTGTTTCTTGACCTCTTCACCAACCGACCGTCATGACACCCCCCTCCCGAAAAGGCCAATGTTGGTGTCAGGACAGGATACTGGGGATACTGGGGGTAGACAGTCCGAGCCGACAACACATTGTGAGTTTTGACATCTTCAAAGAATCTATAGCAAAATTTAAATACCTCAATATTTTTCACAGGATATGTATTGTGCCAGATATCTGTCTTTCTCGTAATGTCCCTTCAATTATTTCTCGGTTTGAAGACTGGAGCCGCAGAGCGGTCGACTTGCGGTCGACCAATTACCACCCATCACTATGCCTTCTCAAAAATAGCAACACTCGTACATCACCTCGTAAAATTGAGTCGGACCCACCCCGCCAGCCTTGACTTGTATTTCCCAGCGGACTTAGAGCCTTCAGATTGAACAGCGGCGGAAGGAGAAAGGCAGGCCACGTTAGAAGGAGCTAAGGAGGCCAGACATCATGCAAGGCGAAGGAAGTGAAGCCGAATGCAGAACGTGCGGGCCTCGGAGAGCAAGTATTGCGTTCCACTGCAGCAAAGTAGGAGGAATTTGAGACCGATTTTCGGTTTCCGTGTCATAAAGACCCGTCACCTAGGGTATGTGTTTTACGTCCTTGTTCAATATTCAGTCCTCATCTTTTGTGTTCCAGATGCGTCGAATCGATAGTATCCGGGAAATTCGGTTACTGGATGGTTTTTATTTCAAGGGCAGGTTCCTTGCCGATTCCGAAGCTGGAGGCAGGATTCTGAAGAAATGGGTGATGACTAGGCGGTTCCGTCTTCTTCGATAGGTATACAATTAATATTATGGCTCCTAGACTATGGTGCGGTCTTTTTCGCGTGATCTTCATGATGTGATTTTAATTAGTTTTTTTTTTGCTCATAGGCCAGCTACATCTCCCTACGTACTTGCCGATTTTTTGTGAACTTGGGGCATATTCATTACCATCGACATCCCTTCATTCCTAACGGGGGCGACCCTTCCGGTTGTTCAAGGTAATGACATTCCTTCTCCACACAAGATTCACTTGTATCATGCAATCATCAGGCTTTTCATCGTGAAGGAATCGGCGTTCCATAAGCAATTATGCCTCTCTGTCCGTTGAACTCAAGGTACAAATATATAAGCTGACAGAAGCTGCTATATCTCGGGGATCGAACCCCGAGCTGTCACATGAAAGGCAGGAAATGTCACGAACGTTATGGTTGACAAGATGGTGCAAGTTCTGTTTCTTGGTGCTGGAGTCAGTCACCTGAATGATGGGCTGGCCACTGAGCATCGACTTGTAAGGTACGCTTGAAAGTAGGAGGAATCAGTTTGTGTTTATCAGAGTTTACGAGACCGCGGTACATGTGATGCATGTGTTGATCGACTCAACTGCATAACCATGATCGTTCTCATGTTCTTGACATCCTCAATCAGATTCTTCTGGTATCGGCGCAATAGAAACATGCCGACCATCGATGAAATAGCTTATAAAAAGCCCCCTTTCACCGTGCTTATCGCTATTCGCCACCACTGACTATGCCTTCACATCTCGCAGTGCTCCCTCCTATAGAAGATCAGCTCTTACCCGAAGCCATTGACTTCAACTTCAAGCATAATGCAGATCAACCGTTCTTCACCTTCTCGGACCCATCAGCTCCAAACGGGATCCAGGTCATTACTCACCTGGAGTTCGGTAGAGCGGCCCACCGAATGGCCCACGCATTAAGGCCGAATCGTTCGGGCACCGACGGAGAAGTTGTTGCGATTGTTGCGCTCTCAGATACAATCCTATATCAAGCAATCGTAGCGGGTTGTATCGTTGCAGGTCTTGTAGTACGTGAAACTCAGTGCATGTTGATATAAAGTCGTTGAAGTAACACACTTTTTCTTTGACATGTAGCCATTTCCGATATCGCCTCGCAGTCCGCCTGCTGCTGTGATCAATTTACTTGAGAAGACCTCATGTCGGCGTCTCATTACAACCAATGTTACCCTCAAACCTCTGATCGACGGTCTGCGCGAGAAAATTGCGCAAACCTCATTATCCAACCTTCAAATCGAAGAGGTTCCTTCATTCGCAGCTGCATATCCGCATCTTGGACACGAGTCAGCTGAGGATGCTTTCGAACGATATCCGCATCCCGCACACCGCCCATCGAAGGACGATATCTGTATCTACCTTCATTCGTCCGGAAGCACTGGCTTTCCCAAGGCTATACCACAAACGCACCTAGCATGGATGCAGTGGGCTGCTTTCCGTAAGCGCACAAGTCTCCTTCAAACACCTTCGTTTCTCATTCTTTCCTTAGCCGGCCTCGTTGATTTCCGAGATTTCCGCCCAAATCTCATCATGGCTTGTATGGCTCCGCCCGCTTTCCATACACTCGGGTTATACATGCAATTATTGAATCCCATCTATGGAGTCGTGTCGATCTCACTGTATCCTCCTACGGCTACTGCGCCAAATCTACTCCCCGTGGTCCCTTCTCCGCAGAATATTCTTGAACATACTAAGCTCACAAGATCAACGGCGCTCATCGTTATTCCTACGCTGCTACAAATTTGGTCCCAGTCTGCGGAAGCGACTGAGTTCTTGAGCACCTTGTCCTATGTTGTACGTCGCCTTCGGTAGTCTTCCTGCCCTCGTCTAATGTATGGCACGATAGGGATACTCTGGTGGCTCTCTTGCGCCCAAATTAGGGAACAGGCTTGTAGATGCAGGTGTTCACCTTCATCCTGTATACGGTGGCACGGAGTTTGGCGCTCCTACTCACCCGATTTTGGTGGAGGGTAAGGAGAATTGGGAATACATGCGATTTCAGGAGCGTGTCAAGGTTAGATGGGCTCCGCAAGGCGATGGAACATTTGAATGTCAGTTCCTGGTAGGTTGTTTGTCTAGAATGCGTCTTCGAACAGCATCAAAATTGATCTGGTGCCTTCTAGTCCTGGGAGAAGCATCGGCCCATGGTTTTGAACCTCCCCGATCCACAACGCCTGGAAGCTTGACTTCAATATGTCACTCTCAGCTTTCGAACCAAACATACAAGCGACGAGACATCTTGTTGATCTTATTAGATCTGGCCCAAGCCCTGAAAATACCCGATTTCTGTTTACTTCTTCGATTTCTTCTGCACAATCTTGGCCTCATTCCAAGGGTCCGTACCCCGAAGAAGTCGTGAAGGATTCTTCTTTCGCCGTCGGAGGCGGATATGGTGAAGCCAAATACGTGGCCGAGAGGGTCAATAGTTTGTTCCTATTTTATAGAAATTTTGAACTGACCTGAAGCACAGATACTCGCTCGGAGTGGTGTACAAGCAACTTCTCTTAGAATTGGTCAAGTTTGTGGTGGTCGACCAAATGGTGTTTGGCCCGTCACAGACTGGTTCCCGATACTCATCAAATCAAGCGTGACAATGGGTATACTTCCCGATATCAAAGGCGTACGTTGCTTAACTGTAACCTTTCCCCCAATGTTCAAGATTGATTCCAGGTCTTTTCTTGGATTCCCGCCGACATAGTTGTCTCTGCAATTGTAGAAGCTACCCTTAGGGACGAAGCTTTACCAGAGGGACTTAACCTCGTACACCCTCAACCAGCAGAAGCGAAGGATATATTAGATGCTCTCCTGTCATCCATTTCACGAGTGCTTGGACACGATCTCAAGATTGTCCCGTTTGCTGAATGGCTTGTGACACTCGACAAGCATGCCGACGGCGCTACGGCACAGACGTTTATAGATCTTGTGAGTGTAGTCTTATCTTTGAATGGAATACGACTCTTATACGGCCCCATAGCCTGCAATCAAATTGCTGGATTTCTTTCATCTTTTATCTCGCAGGAACGACGACTTCTCTCAGGCATCTACGGAGAAAAAAGAAGCTGGTGGCCTACCCACATTCTCAACTCACAAAATGCTACAAACTAGTCCTGGCACAATGATGGAGGCTAGGTCAGTTGGGGCCGAGGAGGTTTCTCTTTGGGTGAAGTACTGGCAGGCAGTGAATTTGGTCCAGTAGCATTTCTCAGATGCACTTTGTGGAGACCTTGATTCCAAAATGGAAAGCGTCATAGGATAAATGCCATAGAATGACTTGTGCAGCGATGACTTCAACTCATTCCATAGAAACTCCGTTTTGGTCGGACACCGTTGATTTACATCTACAACTTGTCACCACGACATACACATCGTTTCCTAATACACCCCAAAAGGATCAAGCATTGCATCTAAATCTGGGATACGACAAAGCTAGCCGCCTCAGCAGCATTCTATAAACCATTGAGTTACGTGCAGCCATCAGAGAGGATATATACGCACAGCGCCGTAACTAAGATGCGGGGCGAGAATGATGGGTTGACCCTCACAAATGAGGTCTCCAGCAGCGCAGAATGTCTTAACGTGGGCATTGATTGGGCCGGGGAATGCTTGGCCCTTGTCCGGGTCACCAAACACAACAGCGGCATTGACACGACTCTGAACAGTAGAGGACAGCTTTCCCGCAGCAAGGTGGGTAACCTGAGCTCCCTGACTGTACACGAGAAGAAATCAGCGATACAAGTAAGTGAATAATACACTGAAGGGTCACCCCACCTATATCCAGAGATGACGATCTTTGTATTTGGGCAGGAGCTTGCCTTGGAAGTGACATAGCTTGCCATGGTCGTAGCGCCACCCTGATCACCGCCTGCGAGGTAACCTTCGACAGTAGCAGGGTACGGTACGCCGACAAACTCGAGAGTTTTTCCCGCCAAAGCGGTGAGCAAGGCCGCCTGGAAGGGTGGCCCAACAATGGTCCCAAGTGTACCAGGCTCTGTCGTTCCACGCGCAAAATAAACGGTGACTGCGGCACACGATTGGCGTTGTTCGATAGGAGTCGCCAAAGACGAGAGAACGATGGATGTGAGGACAAAGAAGGCTTTGACGTTGAACATGTCTGTCAGGAATGCAATACTTGGAAAGTCTGCTTGAAGAAAGGAAGAGAGAAACGCGCTTGCCCTTATACCATGAATAACTGCATCCGCATCTATTCTGAAGAGCATCCGTGAGTTCTCACATGGCGGTGGGCACAGTCGTACTATTGAGGTGACTTCAAAGAAGTGAGGTTGACGCCTTTGTAAAAATTGCGGATGGTAGACGCTCAGCACTTTCTTGACAGAGGGAGGTCATGTTGGTCCTGGAATTGGTCCCGAAAAACAAAAACGATCCTGTGATGATAGACAACGGGAGCAGAATGGCCTCATAACGATTTCGCCAATAGGACTGGCCACATGATGCCAGGAGATTTCAGTCATAATTGTGGAGAAACGTTCAGTGCTGGAAGACGTGTCAATTGCAAGGATGACGAGTATATTCACAGCTCTTGGGCTTCCGGTACTCTATCGGTTGCTCCTTTATTAACGGTCTCAAACGGCACTCACCCAGTCACAGAAGCGTGTTGGTGTAGGACCACTCATCAGCAAGAGAGGACTTCTGGAAGATGAAAGAGTCATCTACATTTTGAGGATATGCCATAAAAACAAGACACCCTCAATCTCGGTGAAAGGGCGTAGATCTCAAGACGCGGCAGATGATAAACACAAACTTAAGGCCGCGTGATTGTTGGCGCCTTCATACCTGTGTCATAAGACCTACACAGAGCGTCCTTCATGGACGTCAGTTGTCGTTGTTCCATATCTAACTTCATATGACTGTATGAGGATACCGATGACAGTCCGCCCTCACCGGCGGTAGAAGGTTGAATGAGGATCAGGAACATCGTGGACCATATGCCAAGCAGCAGAAAAAGCTCGTTAAAGGTGATGATGATGAGATATAGATGAGTGCGCCATGTGAATGGTATAGCGGCGATCATGACACCCGTTGACATTTCGACGACAGGCCAACCACGCCACCAGTCTAAAGGAAGTACCAAGGAAGGAACAAGGCCCAACGACCCTAGAAATGCTGTATTTGGCACTGATCTGCACAGATAACATGGCGTTCACGGTTGCAGAGAGAACCAGACTCATATTGGCCGCAAATCAATGAGATACTGCCAAGGTGTTCATCGAGGTCAGAGCTCATCTGGGCACCAGTTAAAACAAACGAGTCAGATCACGATGGTGGGCTTGCTGACGTGGGTGTCTTCAAATACTGATGAAGTACTGATCAGATAATCCTTTAGAATGTCGCTGCGGTGTGAAGTGTGAAAGTACTTGGTACAAGTCTGGCTGGCAGCATGGTGGGGGTAAATCGAGGGTGCCGGGTGCCACGTGCCCACCTGGTCATGGCATTGTCCGCAACAAAAATTGATGCGCTGGCATAACATCTTTGCCTTCCACGCATTATCTTTTGAGGTGGCCTATGATATGCATCATAGAATACTTGTGAGACTTTCATTCCACAATCACTCGTGCATCTAAATTCGCTGACATAACGGACGATTACAGCTAAGCCTTTCAAGCTGTTCGTTCGGTGTCGTCTTCTATCCGACAATTGGTGCGCCGGCATGCTCAACGCCACTTTTGGACTTTTGTCATGTCATGAATCAGAACTTTAACTATCACGCCTTTCAAAGAGCTCCAAAGCACTAACACATGTTTGTAAGCCTAGCCTATTGTTGTCATAACATTTCTCAAACGAGTTATATTCACCCCACCACTTCTCACTATAGCGTTACTTAGTTCGCAGGCGGCCTTTAAGCTGGACACCGTTAATTGAACGGCTTCGTCATCCTATCCATTTACGAAAGCTCTTTTCAAGGGTAAACTGCGATCTCTTGTTGACTCACGGCCGCTTTCATGACGATGATCGTCCTTCATTCGTTCTCGTCCACTCATATCGGTGTCGGTGTCGTAATTATAACCTAAAAAACCGCATATCGACAAAGGGAGAATCACAGAGGACTGTCGGCAATAGATACGACGGGCGGGGTATGGACGGCGTCGGGAGTATCCGTCGTGAGCAGAATGAGACATGCCTGCTCTCTTAGGAAATTTGCGACTGGGCGTGTCCTTGTGCTCAATGCTCCTATCGAACACTGATATGCTGCTTTCTCTATTGGCCTGGGATATGGCCGATGTCTCAGGATCTGGAGCGTGTACAAAGTCACAACCTTGAAGGACATAGAGGCAAATAGATATCTTCCCGTTGGACATCATAGAGGAAGATCATGATTCCTTGTGGTTCCTCCAACTAGGTGGACCCCAATCCTTGGATAATTGGCTTGTGATATCGCCCTGTCCCGATACAGGGAACATACTATGTTGTTCAATTGTAAATATCGACGCCTTTTTTGGAGCGGGTGTGCGCGGGGATCCAGGTACAATTCCTCCCCTCACCTAGACTTAACGGTCCATCATTGACGGTGATATCACAAGAACGTTATTCTGATGCTCTGACTTCGAGCTGGGTAGCACGGTCGAGTTTACACCCCCTTGTTCCTTCCACGGCTTCTCGTCTCTCGTTTGTGACCGCCAACATCGGAGGGAGTAACACTCTTGTGACCCATTTTGGTTCCGTATACTTTTTAGGAAGAGAACTCTATCGTGTACGCGTATCCAATCTGACTTGGCTCTGCTCGCGTTTCTCGGTGCTTCAGGACTTGCCTGATCATCATCGTCGATATGAATAGACGAGTTTGCTTCTCATCATCCCCATCGGGAGCCGTGCTTATGCTGACCTCGCAAATCACTCAACTTACCGCCATCATGCATCATCAATCGCCGGGGCCGCATAATGCGTGTGTACGAGCGGGTACAAATGACCGCGGTTAGTAAGGATTCCTAAAACCTCACCTTCAACAGCACACTTCACGGCGTCTGGGCTGTGTACATATATTAGGGTGAGTGGAAATACAGTGTCTTAAGATGTGGGTCAGATGTGAGCATAAGCCTCGAGGCTAAAACGTCATGAACTGCGAGGCTAGGTACTAATTAGTTATGCTGTCGTTAATCAGAGCTAGCACGCGCCACATACAAGGTCTGAAGAACCGCCCCTACGTCCGCGCAGTCCAGGGAGCAGTGCTCTTCTTCCCGTTCGAATTCTTGGTGACTCCGGCATTACGACGCTCCAACATTGTGAATGCAACGTGAGGTCCTCAAAGAATATGTGCCGTAAATAACTTCCACATGCCTCAGTGTATCCTCCAAGTGGGCGTAACGGGCGTGCAAGGGACTAATGCAGATCTTCATCTGCCGAAGATCCTGTGCTGTGTTAGAAAGCCGGTTGACGCCGTATGGCGATATGATCGGCAGTTTGGTAATGGGAAGGGTGCGGGGAACATCTGAGAAACCGACATTGGGTTAGAGTTTGGCTCTGGGCGGCAAAAAGCTAACCAGCAGCTCAATCGCCTGCGTGCTGGGTCCATGTCGGATAGTATGCACCTGCAGGCACTTGAAGGGAGCAATATGACTCCAACACATGTTAAAACAAGCATTCTAGAAAGAAGATCCACAGCGGAAAATGGCTAGCCTCAATTGGGGAAGATTTGCGTATAAGGCAAAGGCTGTGATGGTGTGCAGATCCCCATGGCACACGGACCTGAGGCCACACAAGAGTCACAGACGGGCCTCGCGGAGTGGTAAACATTTTTCACATATAGCATCACGTGCCTACCTGTTTGGTTTTTTTTTTTCTCTCAGGACTTGACAACGAATCATGGACAAAAGAGGGGTACATGTTGTGCTTCAAAATGTCGGCAATTCATCAAAATCGGGTTTGAGGGGTCAATGACAGGCCACCCTCTGAACGTCACAGACGGCAATCTGTAGAGCTAGAATGGGTAATGCCCCATCGAGCGACACGGCTTACGGTGGTCCTCGGACGTGTATTTCATGTGGATATGGTGTGCGTAATGGACGCAGGCTACTTTACTTTGGAGGCGTAAGTCAATAGGCCGCAGATCGGGGTCTCGCTAATTCTATAAAGAGTTCATTGACAGCTAATCGGCATTCGGGGAATGGCTAGACGCCAATCCTCTCTTTCCTCTTTCAGTATCGGGTTTGCCGGCATTATCGTTTGTATAAAAGGATCAGATCATATCCAACTTCTTATTCACCCCATTCACCACCGTGCACGGGATTCCCCTTTTAGCCTTCCCAGAGTGTTCAAGAAGGCTCTGCTTCCACCCTCAAGGCCTCGATTAAAAACATCCCCCCTTGACCTGGCGCTAAACCCCTCGGACTGCCTCTCTGGCCTGGATCCTCAATCCACGTTTACTTACAGAACATCATTTATAGCCACTGGGCTTCGTATATAACGTCCTCAGAACTCGACCCACAACTCGTTACTCTTGTGCTTGAATAATTGTCTTTTCTTGGGCGTTAAACAATGTCATCGATGCCCAATGTTGTGCTGCCTAGCATCCACGAAATGTTTCCTGGTGAGTAAACGCCGTAGAATTTGATAACAAAGGCTAACAAGACCCAGAGCATCTTATGAAAGATTCTCATCATCCTAGGTCTATTTCTCATCGTCGAGAATCGGTAAGTTTAGCAGCTCTATAGTGTAACCTTACGCCCACAATTCCAGTAGAGGCCATCCACGTCGCAGGGGATGATGGACGTCGATTATCCTTCAGGATCATCAGCCATGAGGCGCCACACTGTAGAGAGTGTACCCAATTCTTCACCACGAGTAGCGGCGGCTCATCCCTCTCATCCATCTGGCTCCTCAGTAAAGGGCGACTACGGTCCACCTTTGAGACATCATTCTCACCGCGCCCATAAGTCACAGTCGAGCTCTCCCATATTCTCTTTCGATGTTCTCCGTTCAGACCCATCGAGCTCCTCACTCCAGCACATTGCGTCAAGTGCCACGTATCCCAATCGTGGTGGAAGCTCTTCTGGATACTCCTCTCAGGCCCCAGGCGAACCGTCTTCAGGATCTGTGTTCCGCGTCGCAGTTGCGGACCACGGCAGCACCTCAGCGATACGAAACGTCGGCCAATCTCGCCCGCCCCGCATCAATGATTCGCGTAAGCCAGACGGCGAAAGCACTCGTCCTACCTCGGCTCCTCGTTACTCAGCGGGTGTTATCTCCTTCCCTGCTGGCCCGATTGCTGGTGTGCCACGCAACCGGCCTCGCTCGCCAAACGATCATGATGCCGGGAGTGATGATGACATGTCTGGTTCGAACAACGGAAAGAAACATGTGTGTTCAACGTGCTTCAAACGATTTAACCGTCCGAGCAGCCTGCGTATTCACGTCAACACTCATACTGGTGCTACCCGTGAGTTCCGCGTTTCCGACTTTGCCTCACGCCACTTATTTGATTTTGTATCAGCCTTTCGTTGCCCGTGGCCAAATTGTGCGCGCGAGTTCAATGTGAATTCGAACATGCGTAGACATTATCGCAACCACACCAGCCCAGGAGTGCCTCGACCTCAAGCTGTAGACAACCGCCGTCGCAGAAAGCAAGGATCACCTCACAACCTTGTCTTCATCCCCGGCGATCCCCGCAGTGAATCAGTCTCTGCGAATTCTCCCACCTCACATCGTGCGATGGATGAAGGTTCAGATGATTCAGAAGACGGAAACTATCACGATGATGAAGATGAAGAGCTTGACTCACTTCCAGATCAGCCTTCTCCCGTGTATCCGACATCGCAGCAGCCTTTACGGAAACACGTCGAACACTTGGACAGAGAATACGGTTTGCGACCATCATTCAATCGATATTCTCAGTCGCATGTGCGTTCTGGTCATCCAGATAGTTCTACCTCTTCCTCTTCCTCGTCGTCGCCCTCTCCACCGATTCGCAATTATACGTATAGTCCCTCGGCCCCGTACAGTCGATCTTTCACCGACTCCAAGGTTTCCACGGCACTTCGTCCCGCATTCCATTCGAAACCTGTTTTGGCTCCAAGTCTGGGTGTGCCGATGTCCGATATTCGGTGAAACGGTGAAAGCACATCTCTTTTTGTTAATTTTTT
>JABAJT010019574.1:0-16810 GCA_018850275.1 Tephrocybe sp. 9174TJB | reverse complement strand
TTTGTACCAACTTTTTCTACTTCGGCTGGGGTAGAAAGGGTCGGGTCTATCGAAAGAAGAAGAAGTGAACAACACCCGACTGGCAACGGAGCAGAGTTACCAAAGGAACATACAGTCTTTTTCAAGGCATACCACATGGGGATACGCCAATCTATCAAGTCTTTTATCTCGATTCTTGTCCCAAATCGCAGCCTGAAGCCGACCAAGAATTTCCAAGTAATACCCAATGCTGGCTGGAGTGCAAGTACTGACAGCTCGCAACCTTCGACTTCGTCCTCCGAGCCTCCAGAATCAGGTTCGAATCAATTATCATTAGAAACGGTAACACATCTTGAATTTCCGGTGAGTTTCTGGTTTATCCAGATCATTCATCAACCTGATGTCGGCCTGTATAGGATTTCCATCCTATTTATCCTCTGCTTGCGTCAAAGATGATGGTATAGTATAGTCTTATGATCACCCTTTGCCAAGGTACTCTTCGCTAACCTTCAATTTGCCTAGGACACTGATGCAGAATGTGTCATCATTCACGATGACGAATGGTGTTCTCCGACCGAAGAAGCTTCTCAACTGATTGCAAAATACACAGAGGCTCATTTTCAAGCTCGGGATGCTTTGATTGTAGATCTGCCTCTATCCGAAACCATGATTGACCACTCGTTGGGCTCCTCCGGCTCCTCCGCCTCCAATTCTGAATCTCTACCTGACCCCACAGATTTACACTTGCTCTCCGCGGACGATGACGACGATAATGTGGCTATTACAGATGACAACGATCTTCGCCAAACTATCAATGTCTTGAAGAAGGAAAGGAATGACCGCACCACGCCCCCTGGTCACGACAGTAGAAGCTGGGATGCAATACAGGGCAGTGATGCCTTGAACAAAGCCATTGTTCCAACTCCCATCACTGTCAGCGAGAAGGCCAATCCAGTTGTGCCTGCCCAAACAACACCAAGAAAAAAAATTATGCCTGTTCAAGGGACTTCTCCGCAATACACTCCCAAGCCTGTATCAGAGGAACACCCGAGCCATCCCGAGGAAGTTGCTCTTGGGTTAGATTCACGTGAGCTCGGTTTCTTGGAAGGCTTGGTGCGGATAGGGCTGGAGGAGCGCGCCCTGATGCTTGATGAGATGTTTTTCAAGTTTTTTTCATTCTGGTCTACTCATGGACATCCGAATCATGAAACCGACAGGAATTCCAACTCTCTCTTGTCAATTTCTTTACCCCACGGAAACAACATACCAGATTACCCTCCCTTCAAGCTTCGATTCGGTGTGAACCCCAGAGGATTGTCGTTCCTTGACATCATCGTGGAGAATTGGGTGACCTACGTTGAAAGTCGCTACCGCGAGTTTCAAGTCATCATTGGTGTAACCGTTACCTGTTTAATGAAAGTTTCTCCCGTTGGCTCTGGCTAAATGAACGTCTGTGCTGACCGACCTATTTTTTATTGTAGGGCATCACCATCTTTCCTTCAATTAGCAGGTCCAAAAGATGTCAAACCTATCGGACTAGGACTGATTTACATCGCCTTCTTCTACCTTTTCGCATCTCTCGCATTGGCACAGGTGCAACTCCGTTCCGACCATTATGACATGATCATGGCCTTGCACAAGGTGAGCATTCCATTACTTCTATGATTAAACATTAGCCAATCTTTTTGTCTCGATATACTCGCAGATGCTGGCTATTTTCGCTGTACCTGTCGTTACTTTCTTCTGGCGAGTCCCTTCTCTCTGGCCTTTCATTCCTTCTCAACCATCAATCAGCTATGAACGTCTGTACTGACCCACCTGTTTCTCACTGTAGGGTATCACCAGCTTTCCTTCAGATAGCAGATCCAAAAGATGTCGATCTTATCATCCAGGGACTGATTTACATAGTCATTTTCCACCTCTTTACATCTCTCGCATCGGCGCTCGCTCTTCTCTATTACTTTTCCAAACCGCACTTCAGATCCCACGTATTGGCACTAGCCTGGTACATGGTGAGCATACCATTGCCTTCCTGAAATAGGATGAGCAAACCCTTTCTCTGTTAGACTGGCCGACAGAAACACAACTTTTACTCGCGGGTGCCTTGGATTATTTTCACTGTACCTGTCGTCGTTTTCTGCTGGTAAGTCTTTTCTCTCGGGCCTCTTCCTTCCTTCTTGACTGTCACTCAGGGCCGGTGTCGTCTCTCTTGTTGCCCTTTTATTATTTATCTGGAACAGTGGGATCTCGTCAGGTCCTCTGTTCCGAACGGGGGTCTATTCCTTGATGGCATTTCGAGTGGTTATCACAATGTTGGTGTTTGGGGACATCGGATGTTTCTTATGGGTTGTTTACAAGTTAGAGGTTGCTTTCAAGTTTTAGCAAGCCGGATGTTGGCGCGTAGTATTTCGTATTTTTTCCTTACACCTAAATAACGCCGCAGCCTGCCAGCGCATGGACATTTGTAGAAACTAAGATGCAAACTTGGGTGAATCAAAAACGAAGATATAACTTACAGAGTAAAGCAATAGAGACGGGGAAATGTGATAGGTGTAAGGTAGGGGTTGAGTGTCGAGGTGACCACGGTAGGAATATTGAAGGACTCGAATCGTATGTTCAGAACCCTCGAGCGTAGGGGTTTCAAGTTCCCGCTGAACTATTGCTGAATATGAGTGCTTCATGTAGACTCGTGACCAGCCGTTATTTGTGAGAGAGTCTCGAGGATATTGAAGGTAACAGTACGAATTATTTACGCTGAAGATCTACACTATCTTATCTACTTGTTATCTGTGATCTTCCACAGCCATCATGCATGCACACCTCCTTGGGCCATCCTATGGCAGCCAGACCACACCACGCTCACTCACGCGAAGCGAAAAGCTAGGGAAGGGGCCCTAGAAAGATGGACGAGAGACTGGAAAAGGACGCCGCCAACTGGAGGTTTTGCCCTCGCAAACAGACTGGCTCCGTCGTCAAAACCGAGAGAATACGTCGTGGACACCCCTAGGGAAGTCTTTGCAAGGCTCACCCAGTGTCGCACACGACACGCCTTCATAGGTGAGTATTATTCCACATTCGTGCCCACCGAACGTACAGACTGCCCGTGTGGGCACCGGTTCCAAACAAGGGGACATATCCTACTGGATTGCCCCAGATACGAAGCCCACCGAGACATCCTACGCGAAGCCAGCGAGGATATGACCATAGCTGACCTACTAGGTACCCTGGACGGAATAAAGGCCGTGACTGACTTCCTACGGAAGTCAGGAGCCTTCACGAAGACCGGAGGCCAACTCGACGCAAACAACGCACCAAACATAAACGACGAACCGTCAGACGATGAGGAAGAGGCGGAGTGGTGGGAGAGAAGAGCACTCGAGGCGATGGATGAGGGATTTGGACGGGTCGAAGACGACTACACGGATTCCGACACGAGCTCGAGCGCGGAGGAGGAGGATGAATGGGAGAGGGAGTGGCAGGAGGGTGTGCGTAGACGGCGGAGGGAGGCGGAGGAAGTGGAGCGATGATGAAGCATGACGAAGAAGCCCAACGAACACAAAAACACCCCCTATCGAGGGGCAGGCCACACGGCCGACCGGAGCGACAGAGCCAATAGGCCCCGCGACTGAGCCCAGCAGGAAACCGAACCTACACATCCTCCCATTATACCCACTAACCCACACCCAACCTGCACTGCTCGTTTACCCGGTACAAAATCACCCGCTTTTCTCAAACTTTACATTACATTGTGAGACACCCAATAGCTACCTACATACTCTACTCTACATACTACACACTACCTGTACCTTACCCTCCTCACACCGAGGATAGCCTCTTAGCCCATCACGTGGCTTGTCGGCGAAAAACAGAGACAACCCAACCTGTAACGGTAGAGTCCCGATAAGGTAGCAGTACCGTCACACGGGTAGGGTAGTCTCGCAGATAGAAGCGGTGTAAGTCCTCTGGTTGCAAAACTGGGGGAATATCTAATACAGGCTCCTACTTATATGTGTGAGATATCCTCGGGGAAATAGGGTAACACTGTGACATGTCACGGTGTCGCTACATACGCCCTCCAGGCGGAATGCAAGGCAGAACGCCTGACGGTAAATACGAAAATGTCAAAGGATCGTGGACAGTAATCAAAACTAGATACTGGAATGAATTGAGAGAAGACAGGGGATCCAATCAAAAGATAACTGGAAGGGTTCTTTTTGTATAAATCATCGCATGGTATAGGGGAACGAGTTCCGTGAAGGAGTGGACGCGGGATAGGAAGAATGGTTGGGTTAAGAGAGATAAAGATCAAGAAAAGAGAAAAGAGTAAAAGAGTGGGGTAGGGGTGAAGAAGTTAGTTGGCAGTGGCGTCGAGGCCGTCCTCCTCCATGGGTTGAGACGGGTTAGAAGGTTCGCCAACTATTTCTCCTTCTTCGCGACCCGTGGATTCCTCCGGTTCTCCTTCCACGGTGGGCCGGAAAGTGGAGTAATCACTCTCGCTGGGTGCCCGATTGTACAAGTTATAGTGGGAGGGAGAACGGTCACGGTTATAGCGGGAAGAGGAGGGGTTCTCGGGAGTTCGACTCCCGCCCTCCGATCGAACAGGGGAAGGGGAGCGTGATGGATAATCGTCCCCCAGAAATTCGTCTGCCCAGTCGCCTCCCCATTCGTCCGTGGGCCCCTGATACTCGCTCTGGTGACGTTTGTCCTGCTTGCGCATGTGAGCGAAATGGGCGTGCTTATTTTTCTCGCTGAAGGGGTTGGCGAAAGCGGTGGCGGTATCTTGATGACGCCTATCGTCCACATCACCATTCGCCTGGATGAGCCCTAACCCAACAAGTTTGATATAACGGGGGTCCAAATAGTTGGTCTCGCAGATACGTTCTGGAAGGTTGTACCGGCTGGGAATATGCCACCTCCTCTTATAGCCTGAGTCCCGTCCTGCACCTGTCTTAGCCAAGGGTGGCCCTTCTTGGAGACTGGAGCTCTCGCCGATTTGTTTTTAGACGTATAAGGTTTCGATGTGTGTCCCTGATTGCCGCCCCGGCCCTGTCGGTCTCGGTCGGAAGGCATAGAGGAGAAGTGGTCGGAGGCGTAATCCAATGGCAAAGACAGGCAGGCTACGGATAGTGCGGTGCTGGGCGATGCAGGAGGAGCAGGGTTTTCTGGCAATTCCTCCCGCCTTATATTATCAGTAGACAATTTCAAATTACCCAGATAGATCTGGGGATCGTCGGTTGGCGGGGTGCCTGGGCCATCAATGAGTTCAGTGATGTTTTCTAGTCCTACGAGCTCAAGGTATGGCTCAATTAGCTCCATATCCTTTACCTCTTCGTATGTCATCCACGATTTATCTCCACTTTTCCATTTGACTTCGAACATGGCGCTGGCTCCTACTCCTTTGTGCGCCACAACGCCGTCTGCAGCCCAATCACCTTCGACCGCCTCTACCCCCGTAATCTGGCTGTTTAAGCGACCCGGGAATAATCGGTCGTCGTTAGGCTTGTGGATCCGGAGCAGGGCCGCGTGAAACACATCATGGATACCTCTCTGCCTAAGGTTGGGAGGGAGATCAATCTGGAAGGAATTGTTCTTGTAATCTTTCAGGATCTTGTACGGCCCCTCGTATTTGGGGATTAGTTTTTGAGCTAGTCCCTTGGGATACGAGATATTCTGCGTAGAGACGTAAACCAGGTCGCCTTCCCCAAAGGGAACTAGTTGTCTTTTCCGGTTCGCATTACGCGTTTGCTTGATACGCGCCGCCAGGATGCTGTCATGTGCTGCCATCAGGGCGGTCCGCAATCTCTGTGCGTAAACCCTTACTCCTTCGTATTCTTTCTGCACCGTGTTATTCCACAACATAGGTCGAGGCATCCGTCCAAAGTTCAAGAAGAATGGCGAATACCCCGTGCTTTCGGATCGTGCCGAGTTTATAGCGAATTCGACGGCGGGCAGCTTGCTCACCCAATCAGTCTGTTTATCGCCAATGCACTGCCTGATCATTTGCCCGATGGTGCGGTTCGCTTGTTCCGTGAGTCCGTCAGACTCCGGGTGATATGCCGATGACATGTTTAGCTCAGTGCCGATTAATTCGTGCAGTCGTGACCAGAATGAACTTGTGAAGTAAGAGTCCCGGTCACTAACAATCGCTCGAGGTAGGCCATGCAGTTTGTATACTTCTTCGAATACTAATTCGGCGATATCCTTAGCTGTGTACGTCGATTTGCTGGGGACAAGATGAACCATGGAGGTCAGGTGGTCTATGACCACTGTTAACATGTCGTATGTTCCATCTCTCCCCTTGGAGTTGGGTAGTGATGTCATGAAGTCAATTCCAATTACCTCCCAGGGTCTGGTTGGGACTTTCAATGGGTTTAAGAGGCCGTAAGGTTTGTGGTTGCCGGCCTTCGTCTTTCTACATTTAATACACGTGTCGCAGTACGCTTTAACGTCGTTAGCCATGGTTTTCCACCAGACTATCTCTCGAAGGTATGCTAGCGTTTTTCTGTAGCCTAGATGAGCTAACATGGTATGAGCCTCAGCGATTACAATTTCTCGGGCGCTCCGGCCGTTGATTAGGACGTTGGGTATGCAGAGAATAGGTGCGTCCTTCCAGATCTTCATGTATATCAGCCCGTCTTTTACTTCCATATTCTTGTAGGCTTTTGGATTTTCTAAGATCTTGGCCATTATCTTATCTTCTCCATATCGGTCTCGAAGGGACGCTATTAGGTCAATCGGGTTTCTTCCTTCAGCCACCAACTCGTGTATTGTCAGAGGTTCAATCTTGTTGATCTCCTTCTGTAGGTTCTCAGCAATTTCGGCATATTGTCTGTCCTTTTCTTCTTCTTCTGTTATTATCTTTGCTGGCTTTGCTGGGATTCTGATGGTTAGTTTTTCAGGGATAGGCTGCGTGCTGTTCTGCGTGCTGTTCCGAGTGCTATTCTGAGTGCTATTCCCGCCCTCCTTTCGTTCTGGACCCTTTAGAACGAAACTCCTAGCCGTTCGGGCAGCGAACTCCTTAGATGTCTCCGGCCGTCCTGTCTCGGCCGGTGCAACCTCCTTACGCGTACGAGCTTTCCGTGGCTTCTTATTCCGAGCTGAAGCCAGCGGTGGTTCAGGTCGTATATCCTCCTGTACTTGGCTCTCGCCCTCCGATCCGACGAGGATAGGCATCGAAGACAATTCGAGGCCGACGCTACCGTGGTCAATCACATCGTGATACGTATATTCGCTCTCTGCGCGAACTGTACCCGGTGCGTCGTTCGAATAAATCCGTGACAAGGCGTCCGACAAAATGTTCTCCGTTCCAGGAACATATTCGACTTCAAAGTCAAATTCCGATATCTTCTCCATCCATCGCGCCTGTCGTCCGGATAGGTTCTTTTGCTCCAGGAGGTGAATGAGTCCTTTATGATCCGTAAACCATTTGAACTTTGCTCCCTGTAGAATATCACGGTGTCGTAACATGGTTTCGACACCGGCCAGCATTTCTATTTCATGCACGGGATAGTTTTGTTGCGCCGGATTCAATTTTGCAGAGTAAAAGGCTGCTACTTTAGCAGTCTTCCAATCGCCTCCCTGACTCACCACGCCTGCGATTCCTGTAACGCAGCCGTCGGTGATCACGTTTATTGGGTCTGCGCCCTTTCCATACTGTAGCGGTACCCTATGATGGTCTTTACATTGGACCGCCAGTCTCTTCACGTCTTCAAACGCTCGTTGGTGTGTATATTCCCACCGAAAGGGAACAGAGTCCCCTGTCAGTCCTGACAAAATTCCCATGGGGATTTGTATACGGTCAATATCTTCCGCTAGATAGCCCGCCGCCCCTATAAAGCCCCTTAAGAGGTCCCTGTTAGTAGGGGTTTTCCATCGAGCGATTGCATCGACTTTGTCGGGATCCATACGGATGCCCTCATCATCAACGATACGTCCTAAAATCTTCATTTCTTTCGCAAGGAACTGAAGTTTCCTTTCACTGAGGTATAGTTTTTCTTCCTTCAATATGTCCAACACTAATTTCACATGTTTGACGTGTTCCTCCAGGGTATTGGAATATATTATGATATCATCCAAGTAAACGTCCATGAACTGCCCAATGTGCGCGGCGAAGAGATGGTTCATCAGGGCCTGATAAGTAGCCGGTGCGTTGCAATCTCCTTGTTGGATCACATAACTAACCATGTTTCCCTCCGGGGTGGTGACTGTGGTTCTTTCTACATGTTCGGGTTTTACCCGGATCTGCTCGTAAGCGTCTTGTCCGTCGAGCATTGACCGGTACTTGGCCCTGGCACATCGTCTCATAATCCCTTCAATATCTGGTAAAGGGGACGACTTCTTGTGAGTGTTGGCATTTCTTTCCCTCAGATCGATTACATTTCTCATTCGGATAGGTTCTCCTGGCTTAGCCGGCTTTTTAATGAACATCATCGGCATGGCATTTCCGCTAGTGGTGACTTTCCACCTCCCCGTCTTCACGTAAGCGGCTCGCTTCTCGTCCCACTGTGGTCGAAGTGCTTCAGGGCACTTGGAAGGCCTCCAGGAGTATATTCTCGCTGGATCGATCAGTGGGATTTCGTGATTTATAGCCCGCAGCGGGGGCAAGGGAGTTTCGCTCGCCGATTTACACAGAGGTAAGGCGTATTGTCTTAATTCCTCTCTTACTTTTTCAAGCCTGTGCTCATATAAGTCCATTGAGTGACTGGACAGCCGTGCCACCTCAGATCCCTCTTCCATGGGCAAGGGATCATTGCTTCCAATGATAACGCGCGGAGGATTTAGTCCAACCATCACCTTGTGCTGATAGATGCACGGGGTGCCTAGGATGAGATCATATCCGTTCAAGTTCATTACATCGAAGTACTTATCGCACACTATGCCTTGGTATCGGAACTGAGCCGTTACCCCATAATTGACCTTGGATCGAGACCCCTGGGCGGCTAATTGTACTGGTACGGATTCTTCTAACTCCTCCCTTTTTAACTTAAGCTGCTGGACGAGCGTGGTAGACATGAAATCCCCTAGGGACCCTGAATCTATCAGGGCTCTAACGGGATGATTGTTGACCCTAACTACCACGACAACAGGTTTAGGTATCATACGGGGTAGATTACGACGTCGCACTGCGTTACGTTGTATTGCCGGGTAGGTTCCTCTTTCTACCTGTTGTCCATTCAGTTCTAACGAACTAAAGATAGTAGAGGAAATCCCTGACCTTCGTCCCAGTTGATCCCGGATGGATCTACTGATGCGGATGAGTTCTTCATCCAAGTCTCGAAGATCCGGTTCGCCACGGGCTTCGGTCTTATTCCATCGTGCCATAGCTCTTTCCCACTGCTCTGGAGAGACGGACCCTTGTGGTATGCCTCGGAACTGTCTGGACACGGTCTTCTTGTACCAATTAACGATGTCCACTTGGGGGTTGTAAAGCATGGCTAGTCCGACATCGACCTGGAATTCTAACAGTGAGTCAGTTATTCGGGCCATGCCTGGGTCTCGTTGAATGATGGCTATGTCGAATCTTCGCCCAATGACCGGTTCTAGGAATTCCTCTCCCGGTGCGTATGGTGTCCCCAACTCTAGGGTCTCACGTGCATTCCAAGTCCAGGTATTTTCCCTCAATGTAGTGAAGTAATGATCCCTGTTTCGTGTGGGCGTTTGGGTCCTCCTGCTGCAGAATTCGGCGTATTCAATTCCCACCGGATACCGGGCTTGGCCCACCAGGCCTTCCTCAAACCAGTATCGGCACCTAAGGACGCGATCCCAAACCTCCAATTTCCCTTGTCGGTCGGGGCCTCGGGCGTTGAATCGTCTACCCTTCAGTTGTAAGTAGTTGGAAGGGTCGCCGGGATACGGTTGCATCAGCTCCAGTAAGTATTCCAACTTTTTGCATGGAGCCTGTCCTAATTTGCGAGGTTTGCCCAGCATCACTTCTTCTTCTCGTATAAGTTCCAGCTTCTCTTCAGGGGATTCAATATCGTAGCCGTAAACGTCGTTTCCAAAGTCCTTCGGGCCTGAGAGCACAATTCGGTCCCTGCTGTTCGTCGTGGGTGGGTTCTCGAACGGCTCCAGCGGCCGGACAACTGATTCGTCTGGGATATCGGCGATGTCTATCAAACCAGGTATCTCGTTGTCATCGTCGTATTCAATCGGAGGCATAGGCGTCATCTCGGTTCCCGATGACTCGTCTACGTTACTGTCGGCCAAAGCATTTATTATGCTCATCAGTTCTTCTTCAAATGGGAATCCCTCAAATCCGATTGAATTGACCGTGAGTTCCTTCCGATCGTCAAAAGCCTCCTTGCGTAGCTTATCGATCTCCTGTAGATCGATACGAACGCTATTACTTTGTATTCCAGGAGGTTTGCCCGGACGCGTCGATCTAGCGTGTCTGGCCGTTGGACAGTTTCGGGACATGTGCCCGGATTCACCACATCGGAAGCATCGGTTATCTGCTCGGTATTGGGCCTCTTCCTCGGGGGTTAACCTCTTTGGCTCGGTTCGTTTATCCTTAGATACCCTTTCTCGATGGTGATGGTCATTGGGGTTGTTATTACTTTCTCTAGGTACAAACTTATTGTTGTTCCTAGGAGTGAATTTCCCTCTCGAGCCTTGTGCTCCTGGGGTGGAGTTGGTTCGTCTACCGACCGAGTGGCTTTTCCTCCTTCCGTTATGTCCTTCCGAATTGGACGGTCTACGGCGCGGGTTGTCTCCCCTCCTGTCGGGGGCGTAGGAGTCAGATTTATCAATCCCATTTCGCCTATTCTTTGGGTAAGAACTGACCTGCTCTACTTCGTGGTCAACGGCCTCTGCCCGTTCTAAGAACTTGGCTTTGCGGATAATCTTGGTCCAACTGGATTGCTCGGGTGTGAGCCCGGCGTGGTATAATCCCTTCCTGATAGATTTACGGAATCCTTGGAAGAGCTTCATTACAGTCTCCCCCTTGGATTGGGATCCCACTACTGCAAATAGTTCCTCCAATGAAGCGACATATTCCCTCACGGTATGTCCTCCTTGTTGGAAATTCTTCAACTTTTCGTGCATCTTTTGACGGAAATCCACCGTAAAGATCTCATTGAACAATCCCGTGAAGAATCTGTCAAGATTCCACGCCGATGGGTCTCGCGCCACATCGCGTGCATAGAATCTCCAAGCTCGACCCTCAAGGAACTCAGACAGGACCATGACCTGGCGTTCCGGTTCCACCCTCCCGTACTGTACGTAGGCGGTGCCGTGCGACATGAACCTCGTGAACCGGTCCACATCCTGGGCCCCATTGTACGCCGCAGGCGGAGTGGGTTTGATAATCGATTTCGTGCTAAATCGGCTTCGTCGAGGTTTCCTCCGGCTCGACCTCTTTCGGTGAGATTTCTTATTCTTATTGGATTTACGGCTCTTGTTTCTCCTAGATCCTCGTTTCCGGGATGCGCTGCTGTCATCCGACGACGAAGATGAGTTCCCGGACGAGTCCGAATCAGAGCTATAGTCATTGCTCGACTCGTCGTCAGTGGTTTCTGAGTCTGTGGAGGTGTCACTGGAGTCAGATGGACTATAGTCACTATCATCCTCGGATGAATCAGAGCTATCCGGATCGGGAGGTGCGCTAGTTTTCCTCATATTCTTAAATGCTATTCCTAACGCACTATCCTCAGTTATTTGGGCGGCTGGCTCAAACTCTGGTTTCTTTCGGTGCTTCGGCTTACGCCCCTCTCGATCTTTATTCTTCTGTAGTTTGCTGATAATGGCACGAACTTTCTCTTGGGCCTCTTTGCTTTCCGAATCCGATAAGTCGCGGCCGCGTTTCTTATTGGAGCGCCCCTTTTTCTCGGCCTTCTTAAGTGCTTTAATTTCTCGTTCCAACTCCTTACGGAGTTTGAGTCTTTCTTTGAGGATTTGACGTGTGGATTGTATCTCTCCTACCTCCTCATCCTCATCATACTCATGAGCGTCCGTCGGGGTCTTGTGGTTTTCCTTCCTCTTGTTTTCCTTGCGACGACGCATTTCGTCATTGCAGGCTTTCAGAATTTGTCTTTGCACATCGGGGTCAATCTCGTCCCCAGACAGGTAAGCCTCGCCCCAATTTCGGGGGTCTATGGTCTTTCCCTTATTCAGGTTGGAAGGTCCCGCGCTAGCTGTATCGTCTCTCTCTAGGTTAGGTTCCTTCTGAATTGCATTCACGCGACGGTGGCGGTTCTCGATCAAGTCACGTTCCCTATTGGATAATTGCTTACGAGCTCGCTCTACAGTGTTGAGCTGTTCACTAGATAATACACCGGACGCGGGGTTGGGATCGCCCTGACGTCCAGGTCTCATGGGGGTATCTAGTCTAATTTCTTTGTATCCTACGGCATTGACCTCGAGCCCCACCCCTGTAGCGCGCTGGGGTGTGACCGAGTCAGCCGATCCGGTACCTAGTCCGTCTCCTTCGTCCTCAGCCACCCTGGCAGAGGATCCTCGACGGGGGTTCACCTCGTCCCTGTCTTGCTGGTGCATAAACCCACCCGAATCCTCAGAGTCCGTCGGGGACTCCGCCTTAGGTCCGTCTCCTTCGTCCTCGACGTCCTCGACGTATGGTTTACGATAGCTAGTCGGGGTGCCTTGGACACGCGGCGGGCGGTCCGGGTAGTCAGGGGAAACCTGGGTTGAGGGCTCGCGTAAGGAGTCGGATTCCGGGGAAATTTCGGTGAGATCAGATGATGTGTCGCTATCACTCTGATGCCAATCTCCAGGGAGATGGTGATACTCCTTCTCGTTGAGAAGGGTGCGTCCTCTCTGAGACAGAGAGGTTGACAATGGGTCCGATCTTGATACAAGATCGGCACGGGCTTTGGTCGCCTCACGACCATCTTGAAGAGAGTGAGCGTTATTCTTGTCTCTCAGGCCGGGCAGCACCGGGGGCTCGTTGTTGTCAGCGACGGTCCCCAGATGTTGGGCAACCTCCCCTTCCTCATCCACGAGCTGAGGTTTGGGTCGGTTGCGCAACGGGTATCTAGAAGCAGTACTTTGGTTAGTAGACATAGCGAATGGTATGACTCACGAAGTTGGGAACAGTGCCGGGTGATCAATCCAGAATAAGCCCAGACAGCGCGAGTCAGATAAAGCTAGTTAGGTTTCGAAGACTTGTGTAGGCTTCAAAATATGTAACGGTAGAGTCCCGATAAGGTAGCAGTACCGTCACACGGGTAGGGTAGTCTCGCAGATAGAAGCGGTGTAAGTCCTCTGGTTGCAAAACTGGGGGAATATCTAATACAGGCTCCTACTTATATGTGTGAGATATCCTCGGGGAAATAGGGTAACACTGTGACATGTCACGGTGTCGCTACACAACCAACCAACCAGCACACCTCCTTGGCCTCGACGGGTCCCGACCCGATGCTGTGCCATACTCCCCCACTAACGCACACCTAATGGACACACACAATCCCACACGGACTACACAATGCAAAGTGATAATCCAGGCATTGTAATCTTTTTTGGCCATCTTTTTGTCGGAGACCCACGACTGTCAGCGCTGATCAGTGTCGTTTCAGCGCGGAAAGTGAGCAATGACAGTGGCACGCAACCAACCCCCGATTCACTCACCTTGAAGGCCCTACTTATATAACACGAACATGCATACACACTTACTGCACCCTCGGATTCCCTCAACTCGATGTCTTTCCTCCCTGTTGTATCTAAACTAGCTTCTCTCTTCATTCCATCTTACTACGAGGTACAAGCAGCTCCAGTCTTGGTCCATGTTGAAGTTCTCGGTGACACAGGACGTGGCACTGCGCCCGATAGCTTGGTAGCCCAGGTCAATGGCACCCAGCCCCAACATCAGGCCTCGCCAATTCCTCCACGTCCTGAGAGGGTTCACCCCTCGCCACCTCCTCAGGCTCGTATCGACGTGTCTCAACCTGCGCTTCCTGATCTTCGATTCAACATGAATCCTGGAAGATTGTCGCTCATCAACATTCAGAACAAATGGGTGACCTACGTTGAACATTGCTGTCGTGGATGGAAAGTCATTGTCGGCATTTCCGCTACCTCATTAATGTAAGTTTTGTGCATTGGCCTCGGTCATGAACATTGTGCTGATTGGCTTACTTCTTTCTGTAGAGCATCTCCGCCTTTCCTTCAAATCGCAGGTCCCAAGGATCCGGATCCTATTGCTCGAGGTCTCATCTATGTTTTCATCACCCACATGTTCATGTCGCTCTCATCGGCACTCGCTCTCATCTATTATTTCTCCAAGGATCACTTTAGGACCGGCAGATTTGCTATGGACTGGTACGAGGCGAGTATATAACCACCATTCCACGAAGCACCGACGAACTAAAACCCGTTATTAGTCCGACAAGCAGCACCGCAATTCGTGCTCATAGATGCCGTGGATCGTCCTTGGTGTTCCAGCCATCTTCTTCTGCTGGTGAGTCCATCCCTCTACATTACCTCTCCTCATCTCAACATTATCCAGGGCTGTCATTTTCGTCGTCGTGGCCTTCACCACATCCGTATGGCGCGGTGGGATCTCCGACTCTTCAGATCCTTTGCCTTTCAACGAGGACAACAAGTCCATGACGATGATCGTACGCGCGTCGGTTAGTCTGTTGTTCCTTGTGGACGTCGGATGCTTCGCGTGCCTCGTCCGCAAGTTGAGGGCCTTGGTTGAGTTGTAGAGGCTCGCCCCGGTGGTGCCGATGGCGTTTTCTTTTGTTATCTTCTGTGCTGTTTTGCTTGATCTATTGGTCCCCTTTCTGTTCTTCAATACCAGCCTGGGATGGATCCGTGATTCACCCACATTTTTTATATAGTGTTGACGAATGTTTAATCAACGCTTCACTTGTTGTATATCATTTATTGTGACATATATATTGTGCTTTGTTCTCGGCGGACTCATGCTCCGTAGATTCGCTCCGTTGTAGCCAAGCTCGGCTGTATGTGAGCCTCATGATGAAGTGATGAATCAGCCGTGTAATCCCATATGAACAAAGGAAAAATATCACACTACATACCTCGAGTGTTTCTAGGTGTTTCTGCCACTATGCCTGGGGATCAGATCTACGTCATCGCCAATTTAAAGTGATGTCGCGTGCTCTCGGCCGCCACAATCTCTACCCTTGTCGATCAGGAACACGTAACGCCACAATGTCCAACTTGGGATCCACTTACCCCCGCAAGTGTAGGGATTGGGATGGTGCAGCATATTATTATGATCGATGCTTTTTAAAGGGCGTTTTCTCCGTGTCCGTTTCGAATTACAACCGCGGCCTAATCTATCCGGACCAAAATGATAAACGGTAAAAATTCTAACGGCTCCTGGGCCGGGTTTTGCGCAATCTGTACCCTTGTCAATCAGGAACATATAACGCCACAATGTTAAACTTGGAATCCACTTACCTCCGCAACACACAAAGTACATACTTCCAACCCGGCTTCATTCGTCTCCTCAAATACTTCTTGAAAAGCTTCATATCGCCTGCGAGTGACGTATCCCCACACAGATTACCATCAACCACTGGCTCGCCCTCTTCCTTCAACTTCCTCGCTAGACCGACAGACTCTCGCAACACCTTCTGACATACACCCGACTCTCTACTCCCCACCGATCAAATTATACGCCTTCATCTCAGCCAGCACTAGCCGGAGGTATGCTTCACTATCCATCTCCTTCATCTCACTCGGTGTTGTTGCTCGAGATACGTGCACTGCAGATGTTCACCATCGAGGAATAGATTGAGGACAACACATGGACACACAGGTGGTTTAGCCATTGGCGCGTAAATGTTTGGGAAGAGGGTGAAGGAGCCCGAGACCGAGGAGGCATGGGAAGCCACAGTGCAATGACTAGGCAAAATGAGGAGGAATACTTGAAAGCGTAGGTGTCTTGATCCTACTCTGAATGCAAATGATGGATGGAAAGTCATTGTCGGCATCGCCACTACCTGTTTAATGTAAGTTTCGTGTATTGGCTTTGGTCATGAACATTGGACTTACTTCTTTCTGTAGGGCGTCCCCGCCTTTCCTTCAGGTTGCAGGTCTCAAGGATCCAGTTGTCCGAGGACTGATCTATGTATTCATCATCCACATTGCGCGTCCCTCGCATCCTCTCGCATCGGCCATGACTCGCGTCTATTCTATTGCATCGGTAGCGGCGGCAAGCGCCAAAGTCCCCGACTCGCCAACAAAAAGAATAATCAAAGTTTATTGATACATATGTTACAGGGTTACAGGAAATTGTATCAGAGGATCTCTCCCTCGCTGGCTTCGCTTTTGATTTCATTGTCAACTTCAGGAGGAATATTTTCTTCAACCATCCACAAAGGTTTCGACCTTACAGCACTCCCGGTACCTCTGGGATCTACATCAGCCAACAAGATAATGTCTTGAATGTTGAGAGACAGTGCGCGCGTATGGTGATTGTTGTTATAATATATACCGATCGAAAAGACTGCAGCGACGGCAGTTTCGTTGCGAAGAGCGCTTTCGATAGGGCGACAATACCGTTTATAATCAGTCATTTGAAAAGGACTGCGGCCGTCGTATATCGGTACTGATATCATCAAAACCTATGCATATAAATTACAATGCACGACTCACTGTTTTCAGAAGACCCTTTTACACCCGTCGTGAAGGTTAATTTCTTCTTGCTGCTGTCCATCTTAGGAACATAAGAAGGTGGAGCGAGTTTGTTCTGAAAGGATTGACCCGATTTTGCTAAACATAAAACATGTTAGAACAAGTGTGAGGCATAGCAATGAAATATCACATTGCATAGTCGAGAGGGAAGTTCCTCCTTCATAGTCGGGTACCATAAAACTGTCCAAATCGCAGGCTTCAGAAATGACAG
>JABAJT010019572.1:0-16964 GCA_018850275.1 Tephrocybe sp. 9174TJB | reverse complement strand
ATATTGACACCTCCTTCCAAGATTTACAGAGGGGGTCGCTCTTGCTCCTACCCCAGCCTCGGATGGTGCAGCTCCTGACGTCTTGGACGGCGAACTTGTCTATATCGAACAAGTTCACACAATGCGCGAATACGAGCTTACTACACTATATGTCGACTACGGACATCTTCTCCAAAGAGACGATGTCCTCGCAGACGCAATACAGAAACAGTACTATCGATTTCTTCCCTACCTTCGCCGCGCTCTTCTCAATCTTGTCACCGAATTCGAACCTGAATATCTCAAGATTAATCCAACTGCCGCGACTACCGATTCTGCCAACTTGCAGTCACGCGAGTTCAACGTCGCGTTCTACCACCTTCCTCTCGTTTCCGGTATCCGTGATCTCAGGACGGATAAGATTGGGACTCTCATGAGTATCAGCGGAACCGTTACTAGGACGAGTGAGGTTCGCCCCGAACTCCTCTTCGGCAGCTTCATCTGTGAAGTATGCAACGGGCACGTCAATGATATCGAACAGCAGTTCAAGTATACTGAGGTACTCTAACCAGTCCATCTTCTATTTAGGCAAATTGGCTTACCCGATTTTCAGCCCGCTCTCTGTCCCAACCCGACTTGCGGTAACCGTACTGCGTGGCAACTTCAAATCGACAACTCGAAGTTCACTGACTGGCAGAAAGTCCGTATCCAAGAAAACCCCTCTGAAATTCCCACTGGCTCTATGCCTCGTTCTCTGGATGTTATCCTTCGATCTGAACTGGTTGAACGTGCTAAAGCAGGAGACAAATGTGTGTTTACTGGAACATTCATTGTTGTCCCTGATGTGAGTCAACTTGGCCTTCCTGGTGGTAATAAGGCCGAGCTTCAGCGGGAAGCCAACAAAGGAGGAGCGGGAGCCACAACGGGCGGGGTGGGTGGCAATGGGGTGACTGGATTGAAGACTTTGGGTGTCAGAGACCTGCAGTATAAGACTGCGTTCCTCGCATGCATGGTGCACGATGCCGATGGACGGGTAAGTCATCTATAGACTTCAATGCCAGCTTTTAACTTAGTGACTTCAGGGCGGGACCAATATCAGAGGCGAAGAAGAGATGGGCGAAGACAGTGGTCAAGCTTTCATTGAAACTTTGACCGAACCTGAGTTCGATGAGCTCAAAAGCATGATTGAGTCAGATTTCATCTACACCCGATTAGTGAACAGTATCGCTCCTACGGTATATGGCCACGAGATTGTCAAAAAAGGCCTCCTGCTACAACTCATGGGTGGCGTACACAAGCAAACACCAGAAGGAATGCATCTTCGTGGGGATATTAATATTTGCATAGTTGGTGACCCTTCGACCTCTAAATCCCAGTTTCTCAAGTTGGTCAACATCTTTTCTTTAACCTTCTTACTAAACAACACACTCTAGATATGTCTGCTCGTTCCTGCCTCGTGCGGTATATACGTCGGGCAAAGCTTCGTCTGCAGCTGGTTTAACTGCTGCTGTAGTAAAGGACGAGGAGACTGGAGATTTCACTATTGAAGCGGGAGCTCTCATGCTGGCGGACAATGGTATCTGCGCGATTGATGAATTCGACAAGATGGACATATCGGACCAAGTTGCTATCCACGAAGCCATGGAACAGCAGACAATCTCAATTGCGAAGGCAGGTATCCATGCCACCCTAAACGCACGCACATCTATCCTCGCCGCTGCCAATCCAATTGGTGGAAGATACGACAGGAAGAAGTCCCTCCGAGCCAACGTCCAGATGAGCCCACCTATCATGAGTCGTTTCGATTTGTTCTTTGTCGTTCTTGATGAGTGCGACGAAAAAGTCGATATGAACATCGCAAAACATATCGTCAATGTTCATAGGTTCCAAAACGACGCAATAAACCCCGAGTTCAGCACAGAGACACTGCAAAGGTATATCCGATATGCCAGGACCTTCAATCCAAAAGTTCGTTACTCATATGCATAACAACCTCATCCATTCTAACGTACACATAGCTGACACGGGAGGCTGCCGATGTCCTTGTCGAGAAGTACCGTATACTCAGACAAGATGATGCAAGTGGTGCAGGTAGAAACTCGTACCGCATCACAGTACGTCAACTGGAGAGTATGATTCGTTTGAGTGAAGCCATTGCACGTGCAAATTGTACTTCTGAGGTACAGTCCCTTCCTTTCTTCGCTGTGTCTTTTCTGACTGGATTCTGGAAGATCACGCCAGCCTTCGTTCGTGAAGCATATACACTTTTGCGGCAGTCCATTATACACGTTGAACAAGACGACATTGATTTCGATGAGGAAGAGCTCGAAGGTGGACGGGGAGACGCGCGGCCATCGGCTGTTCCTCCAACTGAAGATGAGGATGAGGATGTTCAAATGACCGCTGACGAGATGGCTGCAATGGACCAGATGGAAGAGAGCTCGATGCCCGAGAATGTTCGTCATGTGGGTGGACGCGGACAGCAGGCTTTCCCACCTCCATCGTCATCACGAGCGGGCAGTGCGGTCGCTCCTCAAGTTCCACCCCCTGCTCCTGCCCCCAAACGAAGGATGGTGATCACACACGACAAGTACACATCACTCCGTGACTTGATCATTCTTCGCCTCTCTGCCACTGAACGCGAAACAGGGCACGGAATCGATCGCGATGAGCTCATTGACTGGTATTTGGAACTGAAGGAAGATGAAATCCAGGATGTTGAGGAGTTGGAGTACGAGAAGGAACTCATAACAAAGATGCTCAGGAAGCTGGTAAAGGTTTGTGTTATTTTCCCCTGCTTTCCTTTTCCATGACTTATCCTGCGATTCAGGATAACTATCTTCTTGAAGTCAAGGGTGACGTGCAGGAGTCTCTTCCATCCATAGACGAAGAGAGTCAACAGTCAGTGGCTGTTGGGGACAATGTCCGTGTGTATTATATGGTCCATCCCTCGGTGGATCTGGAAGGCGATTCCACTTTTACCTCTACGTCCGGTGTTTAACTGATTCCGTCCATATATCTTGCTTGCTTTCCTGTACTTGTTTAGTTTGCTGCATAAAATGTATGTTGTAACTTATCAGATCACAAATCAATTACCAAAAGTAGGCTATGACGGCCTTGTGGAAAGGCTTCCATGATCCACGTGAAGACCACATATGGCGTTACCGTCACTGGCCATGGCCCCCCTGTCATTCCTACGACTTCGCATACTTTGCGAGCACGCCGTCCTCTTCTTTTCGGCCATCCCTACGTTTATGCGGGCCCTAAGCGTATCCTCAAGATAGCGGTGAACAATTTTGTAGCATTAGCGAAGCAGCCCATATTAGGCTGGCATTGAGCCATGTCGACACACTCATTAGTGGTGCCTACTATCCTCGTTACTGGTTCTCTTCACTTCGCGGAGGTTCCTGAGGACAGCATTGCAGAAGACGTAATCACTGTTCTGATCGTGCTTGACGACGTGAAGACTGAGGTACTTGGGGATCTGGAAGATCATGGCTGGGCATTACAGAGAATCCGCGTCGAACAGAGTGGACGATCTTGGGAGGAAGCTGAGCTCGAGGCTCTTGGAGACGGTATGTGCCATAATGCAACATCGCTGAGAGATACAAGAACCGATGGTTTATGTGTAGGAATTATCGAAAATTCGACACCTGTAGCTCCCCTAGTAAATGCCGCGACAACTACCTCTAGATCACAAAGACACTTCTCATCCTTTCCTCTAACTTCCCACCTCCATACGCCTATTCTTAGATTGGTCTCTCTGAACCCGCAACTGTCGCTCAGCGTCACATTTCTTCGCGTCCCAGAAATTCATGATGGTTACCAGTACAGGTTTTTTATTTCTAGAACTTCTACTGTCGGGGAGGTTCTTGAAGGGATTATTGGGGAACTTGGTTTGACGAAGACATTACCTGTACCAGGTGGAGGCAACCTTGAATATGTCCTTGAGGAAATTTGGGTAGATTACAACTCGGAGAGTATGACAGCTTTCACTTCAACACAATTATACCATTTGACAGATTTTTCAGGCATCTCAAGGCTCCCAGTATCGTCTCTCATACATCCCATCATTGCTTTCCCCTTCTCTCCTAACCCGTTCACTCACACAGCGCAACGCACGTTCAGGATCTGCGTCCCAGACGAATGGTACCGACGGTCAAACTCACGCAATATTACGAATACCTCTCTTGAGCCTTCGGATTCTACGATACGACGACTTGCAGCCCTTCAGGAATCCGACGAAGACGACCAAGACGAAGGAACAGCCAAGCTAGGCCCTACTTCTGACCCCTCAGTTCAATCGGACCACACAGTAATGCCTGCAGAGCGAAAAGGATCCATCTCCCAAAATCGTCTCTCTAGCCTCTTTGATAGTTGGTTGCGACCCGCCTCGCCAACGTCACCCACTCGTCACTCAACTTTCGCCTCTGGAGACAATAGGAAGAGCGTGAGCGAACCGAGACTCCTTCCAGATACTACTGGAATTGGTACGAATCCGCTATCTGAAGCTTTGAAATCAGATGATGTGGACGAGGCCGCGTTTGACCAGTTACTGGTAGATTTGCACACCATCAGATCGTCGTTATCTTACTCTTTTCCAGGACGATATGGGCCTGACGGGAGAAAGGCGAAATACTATGTATAAATTGCCGACCAGTAAGAAGGCATTTTTGCTGCAACAACATCACGACTCCACGAAATCTCCCCGTCATGAACTTCGGCAATCTCAATCCGCGACTTACGGTCCATCCAGCGGCTCGAATTTATTGCCTCGCCTTGTGCCTCAACTGACTGGCGATGAGGGTCTTATGCGGAGATTCTCCATCGTCGGTGGCTGGAGTGGCGCTACAACGGTACCTCCTGTAGTGTCACCGAATATGAGTCGCCTGAGTGGCGAATTTGATTCCATTTCATCTGGGAAAGGGAAGGCTCATGTCGAGAAAGTGGTACAAGAAATGCAGCCTCTGCAACCTCAGCACACCGGTGGCCTCTGGAGCAGATGGTGGGCATCATCGGGAGGCGATAAAGCTTTAAGTGGGGTGCAGGGAACCAACAAGCCGGCAAAATGGTATATTGACGTGATTCGGGGAAAGCCTCCTGACAACAAACTTGTTAAACACCTCATATCGCTACGCGTTCACCTCTCGACTGCGAAAATGGTCTGGATTGAAGAATTTGTTGTCGCCGAGAAAGGCCTCGACGTCTTAGGATCAGCGCTAACTGACCTTATGGGCAAAGGTAGAGAGCAACGTGATCTGACTGAGGCAGAAACCAACGTATTACTGGAGGTCATCAAGTGTCTACGAGTCATATTGAACAACGAAGTAAGTCTCCCTTGGAAGTTTTCCGATCTTTTTTTAAAAAGTTGCACGATGTCTACAGCCGGGATTCAGTCATGTCCTCCGTTCACCGACAACTATCACTCACATTGCATACGTACTTCATGCTCCTTCCCTCAAGCTCCGGACATTAGTGTCAGAGGTCCTTGCCGCAATATCCTTACTGTCTCCAAACGACGGGCATAAGACTGTTCTCTCTGCACTATCTGACTATCGCGTTGCGTACGGGGAGGACTTCCGCTTTGAAGGCCTCATATCATCCCTACGATTGCCAAATTTGGACACAGATTCTGATGAAGAGAGTGTAGTTGGTTTTGGCAACGAGGAAGAAGGCGTCTGGGAAGCTCGCACGGCCTCTATGGCTCTTATCAACGCCCTTACCAATTCTCCTGAATCCGTTGAAGACCGAGTACTGCTAAGAGAAGAGTTTGGAAGGAGAGGCCTCAATGAGGTCATTGTGGTAAGTCCAACTCTAGCTTGGAATTTTTATTCGTGATTAGGTTGATCGAGCCTGTTATCACAGGCATTACGATACATCAAACCTCCAGAATCTCTTCTCATGCAGTTGGATGTCTATACCGAGGAAAAGTTTGAGGATGAGGAAGACATGCGAGAGAGGTTACGTGCTATGCTTGTTCGCGATGCCAGGGGACATGAAAGACAACGCTCCGAATCCGAGTTGGCCCTAGAGGAACTTGTAGTTCTTGCAAAGCAACATGTGGAGCTATATCCGATGATGGTGGAGATTTTGAATAACTATGGACAGATCTTGCAAAGGGATGTTGGGATGTACGTGGCATATTTAACTCTGTGCGTAGGTGCTTTATACTGAGATGCATAATGCAGACAATTGAAAGCAGACTTATTTGCCATTCTTGATCGGTTTGTAGAGCAAGCTGCGCTGCTAGATAACTTGTTAGTTCTATCTGCCTGTGATATGGTTCACATAGCTGATTTTTCTTCACTAGTGACGATAGTTGGCAAAATTTTATGAAGCGATTTACAGCCTCTGTACAGCACATAACTGGCCAGAAGTTAGACGTTAAGGCTGTCTCCGACAATGATTCTTTTTTGGAGCAAGAACTGGAAGAACTCAGGTGTCAGGTTGAAGAACTCAGCGATGAGGTATGCATCTGTCCCCATTGTACACTAGCCATTAATATATTTGGTGAAGAGGACAGAGTTGCGCGAGGAGCTTAACCAGAAAATTGCGGAGATCAACACGTTGAAGTCTCTACCGCTCAGCGCCCCTGCTCCCCAGACCAAATCCTTCGGAAAGAAGAGTGGCTCAGAGGTGCCCATCAGTTGACTTTCCTTTTCTCGAATTGGAATGACCAGAACCGCAGAACTTCCATGGCGTTGTCCAAAGACTCGTGCAAAAGGAAAAACAAGTTATACAACTTCAAGCCGAACTTGATCGGTTCAAAGCCCAAAATCCAAACGATGGACGTGGTGCTGTAAGGCCTGAATTTACATTAAGTTTGAAACCTTCATTTGATCACATTGCGCATAGGACGAACGTATCAAGAGAGAGCGAGATCGAGCAAAATGGAACGCTTTAATGGAAGAGATAGCCAAGCTAAAAGCGAAGGTGACCACACATTCTAGGCCGTGTACCACCATTTTTGACAATGAGATACAAGAACGGCGAACATGAGTCAAATATTGCCGTCAAAGACAAGGAGATTATCTATCTCAAGCGCGCTCTAGAATCCGTCTACACACGTTTTACTTCTCGAGAAGAAGCAAGGGAGGAAGGCCGAGAATCCAATATGGATGCTGAGCACATTGCTGCTCGAACAATCGAGAAACTGACCCAGAAGGACAAAGAAATCGACTCTTTGTCTAAAGAGGTGAACGATCTCAAAGCACAGTTGTTAACTAGACCTATGACAGAGAGGGAATTCAAGGCAAAGTCGCGCCCTCCTCCCCCACCGCCTTCAAAAAAACCTACTAAATCTACCACGATTGACCCTGCCCAGCAGAGTCCATTACCTCCACGACCCCCTGCGCAGCCTCCGCATTCCACTCCTCAAGCAATGTCTCCGCCGCCGCCACCGCCACCACCACCACCGCCACCGCCACCCCAACCAAATGGCTTAGCTCCTCCCCCTCCCCCTCCCCCGCCGCCTCCCCCACCACCGCCACCACCGCCACCGCCACCTCTATCTATATCACCACCATCGATCCATGCAGAATCTAATGGACCACCACCACCGCCTCCACCACTTGGCGCAGCGCATGGGCCTCCACCTCCCCCGCCTCCCCCGCCTCCATCTGCTTTCAAGATGAACATCAAGTCCAAGGTTGCTCGGCCTGCTAAACGACTCAAACCCTTCTTCTGGAATAAGCTCGCGGGCCCCAATGTTGTGTCAACTGTCTGGGAGGAAGCTTCGTCCTCTCAATTTGACATGGATGACCTGGAGGCCATCTTCATAATTGATAATCCTCCGGCTACTCCGTCTCAGATTCAGAGCCCCACAAGGAAGCAGAGCGTCACAACTCTTCTTGATATCACTCGTGCAAATAATATCGGTGAGTATCTGTAATAACCCATCCATAATTAGATGATTTTGACTGGGTGTTGCTTGAAGCCATCATGCTATCGCGTATCAAGTTGGGCTACCCTGAAATTCGACGAGCACTTCTCGACCTAAATGACGACAAGCTCTCTGTGGACGACCTGAGGTCGATTGGCCGTCAATTGCCTACATCTGAAGAAATATCACGTATCAAAGATTTCGATGACGTGAAAAAACTAGCGAAGGCAGATCAATATTTCAAAGAGGTACAGACTTGTTGCATGTTGCTAGAGTACTCATTCGACTGAGTTTCTAGATTATGACAATACCTCGCCTCGCCGAGCGTCTCGAATGCATGCTGTATAGGCGCAAGTTTGATGTTGACATTGCTGAGATTCGCCCTGAATTGAATATACTTCGAAATGCGTCTCGTGAACTGCGGACCTCATTGAAGTTCAAACAAATCCTACAGGTTTTGTCTTCTCCTTCCCGGCTTGACTGTTCTTATCTTTCCCTGTAGGCAGTGTTGTCTGTCGGCAATGCCTTGAACGGTTCGACCTTCAGAGGAAATGCACGCGGCTTTCAACTTGATGCGTTACTTAAGGTTCGCGGGTGTCTTTTTTTTTTGACAACCTCAGTTAATGCTAGACTTCGCTGGCCATTGTAGCTCAAGGAAACGAAGACCGCAAAGGGTGCTTCCGACTGTCCCACTCTGCTTCACTACCTGGCGAAAGTGCTTCTACGTAGCGATCCTTCCCTCGTTAACTTCATTGAAGAGCTTCCAAACCTGGAAGCTGCGGCCCGAGGTTAGTTACGGAGTATATTTTGCATACCCCAAGAAGCTTATTCTTCTCAAGTGTCAGTACAGACATTGACACATTCGGTAAATTTACTGGTCGTCGGTTTGAGCCAAGTAGGCGCAGAGATTCAAGAGCTGCGGCAGGGAATTTCCACGCCAGATGATCAGTTCAGTCGAGTGATGGAGGTACTGATACCCAGATCTTTTTGATGGTCAATCTACTTATACTTTATGAACTTTAGCCGTTCGTCGAGCAAGTCAGCTCAAGTGTTGATGCGCTAAACAACATGAGCATTAGCTTGGATGGAGAGCTTCGGTCATTGTTAGCGTACTTTGGTGAAGATCCAAATTCCCAAGATGCGCCCAATCCCGAAGATTTCTTTGGCCTTATCGTCTCTTTTTCTACTTCTTTACAGGTATGGGATCAATCCATTATCTGTTTGCTTGCCGCGTTACTGACCTTGATTTTACTTCCAGAAAAGTGCTCTCGAAGTCCACGATGCGCAAGAAAAACTCGGCCCTCCACCTGCGGAACAGGCTATTCCCCAGGTTATGATACCAGAACCAGAAGTTCAAGAAACCATCAAGGCAACTCCAGTGGCTTACTTGGGCCCTCCACCTGCTGCTTTTCAAGGCTACGCCGCCGGGTTGCGTGCAGGCTCTGTTGGACGCGGAGACCTAGATCAGGCTATCCGCAGTATGAGAGAAGGAAAACGACGAACACGCCCCACGCGACCTTTGAGCAAGATATTCCTGGACGGAGCTGGGCCAGGAGGCGGGCGTCCGCAAAGTCGTATTTACGATTAATGGATTACTATATATATATATCCAAGTGTAATAGCTGCACAGTTTTTTCTCTTCTCTTCATCAGGGAGGTTCGGTGGGACATATTGGTGATGATTTGTGAGGATATTTTATTTCCTGTATATATTGTGACGATTTTTCATTACAAGGGACATGTATCTAGTGGCGAATCCCTGGCCGTGATTGATATATGTAAGTACAGCTGTATGTCCAGCACATGAAAGGGTCCGACAGCAAAAACGTGAGTAAAGCATAACAAATCACTATCATAAGGAATAATGGCGAAGGGGGTATGGGCAACATATGCTATCAGTTGCGCGCAGCTGATCTTGAGCCCGTGGAAACGTGCGTTGGAGCAGCAGAGGGCGCACGGCTTGCGTGACTCGGTGCAACAGATGGAGGTCAGCTGTGGGTCTGACTCATGGGAGGTGCTGCAGAGGCATGCCTTACGTGGGTTGGTGCAGCATGAGGATGAGAATGACCCGTGCCGCGAGCCTGAGAAGGAACACGACTGATGTGGCTTGCATGACTTGCATGACTAGGTGCGATGGATGGTGGTCTCGGTGACACAGATGAAACTTGTTGAGTTTGTGGCATAGGGTCTGCATTCCCCGACGTATGAGGCAAAGGCGCTGCCGCTGAACTTAAGGGTGGTCTTGGGTCTGCCAAAGGAACAACGTGCTGGGTACTACGGTGAGGACCCCACGGGGTGTTGGGAGGAGCTATGTTTGCGTTTATGGATGCCGGAGTCAAGTCAGGCCAACGGTTGACTGGGGGGGTTGCAAACAGGGGCAACTGAGTACGCTGCGAGGACAACTTAGTCTGCTGTGTGGGCGGGACAGGAGCGGGTGGAGGCACGGCTCTGTTCTGATCACGGGGATGAAATCCTCTCCCACCAAATGAAGCGGTCGCACTCTCTAAATCAGCGTGTGACACAAAACCTGTAGGGTAGGTCTCCCCAGTCGGGACAAACTGCTGGAAACCGTCACGGCCGATTGTGCCCGCGGGCGGGAATAGGTTAGGCTGAGATGACGACTGAGGAGCAGGTGTAGCATCAGGGAGAGGATTTGGTCCAAGTTTAGGTCCAGGAGGAGGCTGAGGCCCAGGAGGAGGCGGGGCAGGCCGAGGTGGTTGAGGAGGCGATGGAACGTATTCAGGTTGATGAAGAGACCAACTAGCCGGCACGACAGCAGCAAATGGGGCATTGGATGTTTGCGACGGGTCTAGGATTTCGAACGTCACCACAGGCGGGGGTGTTGAGCCTCGAGGCTCCTCTTCTACAGTCGGATCTGGTTGCGGTGGAAGCGCTCGGGCGAGAGCGGGGGGAGGTGGGGTGAGGCTGTGAGCTTGTAATTGGGATGGAGGGAGCGAGGAGGGCGACGTAGTATCTGAGAATAGTTGTGCGGGTACGCGGGAGTGAGGAGTATCCCCATACCAGGAGATGGGACGCTGTGGCCGACGTTCACGCGCCTGGCGGCGGCCCTTTGTTTCACCGGGAACATAGTCGACCGTTACACGCTCAGCGACCCATGGAAGTTCGTTGAGGTCGCGAAAGAACTGACGAACACGAGACATGTATGATGCAAAAGAGTGGATGGAGACACGCGGCGAATCCATCAAGTCCATCTTGGCATAATCAACAGTTGGCTGAGGTTCGACATACACTGGACTTCCTATGACCTGTGCGACGGGAACAGCTTCATGGCTCACGACTGTAGTTCCTTCATATTCATCGACGGTATCATGTATTGTGTTCGAAGACGATGTGCCTGGAGACCTCGCAGGAGGCGAAGGACTGCGAGCAGTAGACAATGGTCGACTCTCTTCTGCATGACGTTGGGGATCTACGTTCCTTTGGCGCATTGCTCTCCTGGCTAGTGAGGTAATTCTGGAAAAGCGTCTGCTACCGCTCTGGGGCGATGTTGCAGTGGGTGTCTGCTGAGCGGCATGTCTGCCTTGTTCAATATAAGGAACATTTGGGTCGACGTTGAAAGCGTCACCATCTGAAGCATGCAGCGCTGTTTGAGGAGGAGTAACATATTCCTCTCCTGGGACGGCAGGTGCTACAAAGGTCGACGATGTTCCCTGCTGTACAGAGCGGCGACTCCTAGGAGAACCTGCATAGGATATGCGATCTGGCTGGGATAGAGTGGTGGCCATCTGGGAAGGACGCCTCATGGGTCAACGCCATGGTCATTGTTCAAGTTCTTTATTTGTTCATCACACCCTTGCCAAACATCAGCCAGCGGCGCCTATGCTCGGTTGCAATATACATTTATCGTGTGTATTATACATGTGTGTTATACCGTGGTCTATCAAGTCGATTAATCCATGTCCTCAGAGTCTCAGACTGTGTGCAGCTGACGACGCGCGTAGAACGCGGTCATGTGACTTTAATCCACCGCCTACTGCAGTGGAACATATATTATTGATGGATTAAGATATACATTATATACAATATGTGCAATGATTTATTATAAGAACGGCACATTATTCATTTCTCCAGCTGCCATGAGATCCTCATCAAAGTCCTCTTCCCCAGCCTCCTGTTCATCCAATGGACCGTCCATCTCGCTTCGCTCACCCTCATTGCCGCCACCATACTGCGGATCGTCATCATCATCGTGCATTCCAAAATGCATCTCGTCCAGAGTTCCTGGCATGCTTGTCATACTGCGGGTGCGTTCTCGCTTCCGGATTCGTCCACTACCGTCAACAATGCCCTCGTCATCATCTGAATCATACGATGACGCTGGACTAGCACTACGTCGCCCATCGGGGACCTGTGATGAGAAGCCAAAGGTACTACCAAGTTTCTCGAGGGATGAAATCTGGCGCAGATGCAAGCTCCGGCCACGCTCTTCATCTGGGGGCGGGGACATCCGCGACGCCGGAGTCGAGCCCTGTCGAAGACTAAAGTTGCGCAGGCGTGCGAGGGCGCTTGTATCAGAGCGCGCGCTGAGTGCAGGGGACGGCGGGGAGAGGTCTGGAAGGGGGAATTCCTGGACAGGCGTCTTCCAGTAGTTGAAGTCCGTAAACTCGGGTGTCCATTTGCGATTTATGGACGGGAACATCTGATCCACCAGATCCGTCATGTGGATGTATCTACATGAACGACGTCAACAATAATGCAATAAGAAAAAGCTAGAAGATATTCACGAGGACTTGTACCCTGCCAGTTCAAGCAGCTCCATCTTGACTTCACCTGTCGAATCGATGGTGAAAATACGTGCGCTGGGTACATTGACACTGCGATATGACAGGGCGTCTGTGATGCGATTGCCAAAGCCGGCATAGAAAGGATTTCGTGAGGCTTCCCCGAAAAGTCGTTGGATATCCCTCAAACATGCCATCTTGAAGACCTCCGGTTTGCGAAGGATGACCTCCCTAGACAGAATGATTTAGGGCTAGTTTTCGAAACTAGCCATGTATCTATATCACATACCGGTGCAATGAAGTCATAAGCCGGTCAGGGCTCATGATGACTGGACCCTCCGGTAGCTGGTAGTTGTTCTGCTTGATTCCTTTCAGGTAGTCACGCGTCGCGTCTGCCTGGCCGATGGCGCGCGAAGTGAGGTACATGATCTTGTATCCGTTTCGTGTGATATCTGTGTACAGTTTCGCAACACCCAGATGTGTCCAGTCACGCCCAATCATCGCGAATACGTGGCCCAATCCATCAGACCTGGCAAAGACAACGAATCAGTCATCGTAATTTCAGCTGAATGCCGGACCGTACTTGGTAATCGTGCCGTCAATATCAGATACAACTACAAGGTCTGTGGAGTCCCAGACGAAGATCCGCGCAGTGCAGGCAATCGTGCCAGCAGTTGAGTGGGAGAACGTTATGGTATTGGCACCAGGCTTCAAGTTCAAAGTTTTCTTAGAGTGACAAGGGTGAGTCACACATTTTATGAGGCGCACAGGTCGAAATAACATACAAGTTGATCGGAAGTCAGGCGTAATGTCTTAGCATATTTCCGAGATACTGGAGGTGATGCAATAGTAGCCACGGCAGGGGTCTTTACAGGCCCCTGTACAGGCGTCGATGGATACGCGGGAGCCGACTCAGCTGGAGGTATATCCCTCGATAACCTCTTGGATTCATTGTGCTTCGGCGGCGTGATATCCTATATAAAGGTTTCAACATTTGCTACTTCCTCTGTAACAACGCCTACCTTCTCAAGTGGCTCTGAGTTCGTCTCTCGTATGCTGGGCCGTTCGGCGCTCAAAGGGGGCGTCTGTTCAAGAGCTTCCTCTGTCGCCGTCTCCTTCCGTGAACTTCGACTCCACCACTTTACCCACGACGTCGAAGTTGGCTTACCCTGAGCCTTTTCTGGGGGCTCCGACTTTGAACGATGGTGATATCTCTCTTCAGGTTGGTGTTCGTCCGACGAAGCGGAGGAAGAAGGGGGAGATGCTGGTGGGATATCGTTCGATTCCTCCTCAGACACAGGCGATGTTGGACGTGATGCCGATTGGACGTTCTGTTGCAGCGTAGCCTCACGCCAAACGACAAGCGCTTGCATTAGTGGTGAACCGTCATTGCGAGTTATGTATCTTAGTGCAAACGCTGTGAGCAAATGTCGCATGAGGGAATATAAAAGCCACATACTGATCACCAGCCCATCTTATAACGAGCCCGGGATCGCTCACAATACTGGAATCCTCGAGGAAAGCATCATAATCGACCTTTCCAGACGCAAACAGCCTGACAGCTTCAACCTCGTCATGCCCATGCAGAGAACTACTCCCCCTCCCATGTCGATTTCTCCTTTCTCTCGCTTCTTGAAATTGAATGCTCTCTTCGGGTTCTGACAGCGCACCAGAATCCTGTTCTGCTTCGGCAACCAAAGGCACTACGCTGAGCTCGAACGCAACTCTCCTGCCATCAATCTGCAAAATAAACCGACTCGGGTTGCTCTTACTAGGCTTTAAGGTTCCGCCCTGCCCAAAGGAAGCCCCATCGTCGTCGTCTTCCCCAGCCTCGTTGTAATCACCGTACTCCTCTACGAGCTCCTTGATCCTTCGCTGCCGAGTGGGGCTTCCTTCTAGTGCCGGAGGCACGCTTCTACTTCGTCCGTGCTCTTGATCCGAAGGAGTCTCGTCGTTCTCATCTTCGCCTTCTGCAAGGCCTTGGGATAAGAGGTCTATATTGGCCTTGCCCTTGCCTTTATTCCGCGACCTTCCGAGTGACGCCTCTAAGCGGCCACCTTTTGAAAAGGTGGAGTTCATCGGGGAAGGCTGAGGAAATGCTCCCCATTCCCAAGAATATTCTTGAACAGGCGACAGCGTGGGCAACTTCAGCTTCGATGAAGAGGCCTGGTTTTGAGATGATGTCATAGGGTGTGAGAAGTCGGTAAAATCTGGCGGAGGTTCTGAAGCTGCGCGGAGTAAGGGAAACGTAAATGACGATGGTAGTGGTTCCTCAGAGTCCCCGTTGCCGAGTCCCAGCTCACGAACAGGAGACGGGGTGGCGGACCCTAGACGAATAAAAGTCTAGCAATTGCATCAGGTGAAATGAATAGGGTGGCATACTAGACTTGCTTCGCGAAGGAAAGGTAAAAGTTTCCGAGTTTGTCGATTTTATAGTGCGGTCTGACCGTTCACGGTCGTGGCGAGAGTGATACCCTTGTGTATCAAAGGCGACGTCTGGAGTCTGATAGTAAGATCACAGCAGCGTAAGCCAGCTAAAGCGAGGCATACCAACATGGGGTTCAAGCCGAGGGACCTCGATAGTCTTCCTAGCGTACTTGAGCGCTTCGTCGACGCGATGTTCTTGCTCCGCCATCTCGGGGGTGAGCTCGGACAGGTGATGGATAGGAGTCGGAGGAGGCGATGGAAGACCTGCATTGGGGTTTCCATTTTCCAGACGTTCGTGTGTGAGATGAGCAAAACTTTGCTTTGGGGTAATATTATGGTTCTTGTATAGTCCACCGTCGACTTGTGGCTTGGATGGTTGTGCATCAAGGTCCAAGAAGTCAGGCTCCTGATCATCTGGAGGTTCTTTCCTAGAGGTTTTCTCACCCTCGACGCGTGTTGTATCTCCTGGTAAGAGTCCCGGAGCGAGATCCGCTGGTGCCGCACCAAGGCTGTCGAGGGGTTCAAGGCCGGCCTTTGACCCAGGTTGGTCGGGAAGTGTAGGTAGAAGTATTGGGCTGGTAATGAGGTCGTCCGGAATGTCTTCGTCTGTCTCAAAAACGAAGAAAGCTTCACCGGCCTCGCCGATTTTCATATTGAACGGGATAGGATGTCCATTGACTGTTACGCTGACCTTGTAATAAGACGTTGAACATAACACGCCGTGCATGTCACAAGAGAACACGGACCTTTTTCTCTCCTGGCCGCAAAACCTGCCATTTTCCGAAACGAACATGAAAGGGTGAACAAACGAGCTCGGTATCGCCGTCGTCGGTTGGTCGTTGTATGACGATGACATCAATTGCGCCAGTGAGAGTCGAGGGATTTATCGGGGGCAAGTCCTTGTAATACTGGTACGGAGCGCTAATAGCATTGACCGCGCCCCGAATGTAGTTCATGGTGGATGAAGAGAACGAAAAAGTGGGTCTCGACTTGTAAGGCAGCACGTGTGTGTGATAATATATAGAGCACCATGTGATTGCACGGTATAAAATACACGATATCTACCACTTTGCGCACCACCCATCTCCATCTATCGACCTCTCTAGTATAAATCGATATGTAGCGCGTTTTACGGTCCGAATCATCCACTAGTGATTGGCAAGATCAGCTTCGTGGTGGTACAAAGGACCCATGACAGGCTGAAAATAAGTCATCAGTTCACTTGCCCCAAAGCTTAGAAAATAGGACCGTACTGGAGTGTTCCGTTCCCTGAAAGTCGCCTGATTAGCCTTCGTCCATATTCTAAAATTGTAAAAAATACTCACCATTTAGTGCCACCAGGGAACATAGGAGCTGGTGGACAGCGTTGAGCAAGTCCAATAAAATCCATACAAGGTTTTACATACAGATATAAGGATCAGGGTGTTTCTTGGCAGCTAGATCCGCCTCAGCCTTTTCCAAGATGACAGCAAGAGCACGAGGGTCATGCACATTGCTAATGGGGCCTTTGACTCAGAAAGAGATGACTAGCATCACTTGTACAACGCACCGGTTGCGCTCGAATTCTGCCCTAATTTGGAGGGCTTGTACCCTCCACAAGTCCCTTCTAATTGTCCAGTCCAAGGCATTGTTTAAGTATCGCTTGTAGAGCGACTTGACGTATATTCGGTGCGCTGCCGAGAAGGACGTCGTAGACATGACTGAATATAGGAGGGGAAAGAGTCGGAGAACGACTCCCAGTCACAAGTGTCGCATTGATGGATTACCTCATCCATCAAAAATTGTTGTTTCTTTCGCAGCCGCAACAAGGGCAAGGGCCTTTACAAAAAGCGACAAGCACGCTCTCATGGACCCTCATTCAAGACACTCCCAGTTCAACCAGAGAGCACCAAAGTCCGGCCCAAAAGCACTCAATAACAGGTTCATAGACCCAAT
>JABAJT010019571.1:3573-17039 GCA_018850275.1 Tephrocybe sp. 9174TJB | reverse complement strand
TCAGAAAGATGGAGCCAGCACTCAACTAGACATCCTTTTTGAAGCTTCCTAAATCGACCAATAACTATGCCTAAAGCTGCCCCTTTTGTACCAAAACCAGCCATTGAGAAACTGCCTCTTGCAGTCCGCAAAGACAGTACGTGATGTCCATCCATCGAGTCTACAACGCTAACAATAAGCCACAGTTCGTGATAATTACGAATCAGAAAAGGAGGAATTCGAGTCCACGATTTCTGAGCTCCTTGGAACTACTTTCCATATCAACATCAACGCGAATGAAGTTTGGGCCTACAACCCTCCTGATTACAACACGTCTGCAGGCGGTTTACTGAAACGGTGGGTGGTTATGAATTCTACGCCACTCTGCGCTGATTTCATTCACTAGCTACGTCGAAGGATTCATCGAAGCGCTCAAGTGGTATATCGAAAAATTTGGTGATGAGGGCAAGAACCACTTCAACGAGGCCGTGACCCAGTCAGAACTCACCGTCACTGTCAACGAGCTCGGAGACAAGGCCAGTGGACTTTCCGTTGCATTCAACTGAAGCTGACTGTCTTCTCTCATTTGTAGGCTGAGACCATCGATGCAGATGTCAAAGACGGTGTCTTCCGCATCCTCTTCCATCACACCAAACTCGGCTACAACCAGAGCTACCTCAGTGATTACCTCTTGAAGGCAGTTGAGAACGTTCCTAGGGCTGGTTTCTCGATTGTCGCAAAGCAATCAATCGAGGAGCACTATACTTCTGAAATTGAAGAGCTGACTACTGAAATCGGGGAAATCCTTGCCATGCCTGATGTTATTCTCGATCCTAACTTCGAGGCCAACTACGAGGCACTCACGGCTGCCAACACAGACAAAAATTGGCATGCCCAGTTCGGAAAGGCCACTTTCCAATACTTCAGGTATGAAGATACCACTTGCTCTGTATGGATGTCTGATGCTCAACCCCTGTTCGATCAGTGATGGCCTCAAGTATCAGTTGAACAGTCAGGGCTTCAAGGGCGACGATATGCTCCAGGAGGGTCTGGCTGAGGTCGTTACCTCAAAGACATTCCAGATCCGTATTGTTAAGAAGACCAAGTCCGGCCTTGACTGAAGCCAAAATAACATCAGCAGCTTTTTCAGAAAGCTGCAAGAGAGAGCAATAAGGGGATGATGTAGTGACGATCACATCATGGGCGTACCATATATGTTGGGGTGGTGATGAAGAAGCCTGGGACATGCGGCCATGCACTGGCATCCACAACTCTCAACCGATCGACACCCCTGACCTTGAAGTTTCCGTCAAGGACGGAATTCGTATCTAACGAAAACTGCATCAGAGTGCATTGGGCGAAACGGCTCATTGCATACCATTAGCAGGACCCATAGCGTTCGTGCAGCAACCATGATGACCTGAGTTCAAGTCCTCAAACCCCGTGATTTATGCTAGAATTGCGTAGCTCACCGAAGACACGATTAAAAATGAAATCGTCGATTTGTTGGTCCGTCGTAACGTTCGCGCCGGGGAATACCTCTGCCTCGACCAGAGGCCCGATGGCGGTTGTTTGAACGATTTCACGAGCGCGTTTGACTCCGTTTCTGAGAGCAGTGACATCGTCAGATCCACCAGTTGCTTGGAAATGAAATTTCTGAATGTCGAGGCGGTCTTGAGGATGTGAGCCTGTAAGTCGCACCGTGCCCCTTGAAGATGGATGTGCTTTGAGGACAATAGCAGAAAGCGCATTATGAGTGTCCGCAAGTTGCTGTGGTGCACCTTGATGAGGGCATTGTTCAGATGCGGAAAATTGAGAGCTTGGTCTCAAAGTACCTTGGAAAAATCCAGGAAAGAAAGCTGGAGTGAAGTATGTCAGGACGTCGGGATCAGTTCGATCTGGTGTAGACTTGGTGATGATGGCATTGATGGTTGTGGTAAAAGCGTAGAGATTCCTGTGATTTGAATCGATCCAGTCTTGGAGGCAGGGATCCTCTTTGGGGTCGGTTAGGAAAGTGCAACCATTGAACAAGGTGTAGTTCTTCTTCAGGTGCCATATAACGGATACCTCATCGTGGTCTGAAAGGAAGAGGGTCAATCCGAGGACTCCGACAACAATGCGTATGGGCGGCTTTAAACAGACCTCGAAGATTGCTTCCAACCCCTGGAAGGTCGACGACTGATGATATTCCAAATTCATTCAGGTGCTCTTTGTCTCCGATTCCAGAGAGCTGGTATAAAAGTTAAATGATGCCGAGGATACTTAGTACAATTGAAACTCACCATCAGCTACAGAGGGGCAAAAGTCAGTCGTATAGCCATGATAAGAGTACTAAGGAGGCTCACCAGCTGAGGGCTTTGGAACACTCCGGCACTGACAATAACTTCATATCTTGCGGTGATATTCCGCCCCTCTAGGCCGATCTTGCCATGGAAATTACTGGCCACAGGCAACGCGGCACCTGGGACAGCATGTATTCCGTACGCCGCAGGAGTGCCCTCAGTTCCATTGCTGCACATCAGGACCTTGGTGGCCAATGTATCAAGTAATAAGTTGAGCTTGTCTGGAGAAGCAGCGTGAACGCTCTGCAATCGCTCGTGAACAGAGGACCGGATGTGATTTTCGTCAATGGTGGCACTAGGTCCGTTGACTCCGACGGCCGCATCGGAAGCAAGAGCATTGAGGTCCTCAATCGGAGGACCTTGCTGGGGGAGCACATTCACTAGCGTGGATACTTGTTCGTCTGCAGCGACGAAGTCCAATCAGCAATTTTCGAGTAGAGAGTAGCAAAGATTTAACCAAAGAATGCAGGGTTACGTTCAAAAACGTCCGTAGGCAGAGTGCTCGTCTTCAACCAGCCACTGAAGCCGTGGTCCGTGTTATTTGATGGTAAGTAGAGGTTGTGTTCAATACGCCGGAAATAGTCTTGCATGTTGCTCCTGGACCAACTCGAATCGTCGAAAGTCTGAGCTAGACCATCGAAGTCAGGCCCAGTGCCAGCAATTATGTTGATCATGGCATTATGGGTCTGTGGTGTCTATGAGGGAGGGAGTCTCTTGTGCTATATTCAAACCTTACTGTCGATCCGCCGAGCGCCCGTGCTCTTGGATACCTGAACGTTACCATGTCAATTATATGAGCATACTAGAACCGGGTAAGGTGCTCCAACCAGCTATCGTCTCTTTTGACAGGAAAGTCGGGAGGATATTCTTTGAGAGTATAATTCAAATCAATGGAGGGATCTAATCATGAGGTGTTACATTAATGAGTAAATCTAAGTTCATAATAGCTGCAAGAATATACCTTCAAGGGTCCGTAGATTGAGCCCGGGCAACGTTGTATTGTAGTTGGCAACATCATGTCCTGTATCCACGAGGAGAACTTTCGGAAAATGTCAGTACAAAGGCCGTGGTCGAGGATAGCTTTGCATTACCTGAGTATCCCGACTCTGCCGGCCTCGACGCCAGTGGGCCACCACCAGCACCCGCGCCAACTATTACAAAGTCATAATCAGCGTGTGTTGGATCTGGACATCGAGGAAGAGAGGCTGCAGTGCCAACTCCGACGAGTGCAAGGAAGGGAAACCATCTAACAGCAATTAACATCAGCAAAGTAAATAAAACACGGTCCTCTTGGGAGGCATCTCACCCTTATATACACCCGACTGAATTGTCTTCGCACACATGTGCATGCATCTGGTTGATGCATTGCCCCACTGTAAGGAAGGGCATCCCAGAAATGCGGTGACGGTCCAGATCGTCAAGATTAGTTACACCCCCAAGTATGCCGCCCGTATTCAACGGATATTTTGTTTTTCCTTAGTGACGCAAGTGTTAACGATCACAGGGGGCGGGCATCGGTCGCTCGAGCTCCATGATGTATGCCGTGCCGTGCGAGGGTGTGAAACGTGTTTAGGCATCGAGGACGAGGGGCAATGCATATGACGTTCAGATTCGGGTGAGTATCTTGAACAGAGTAATCGCGAACAGCACAGACATGGTTTCTGGAACTGGTCAATTCTGCCCCTCGGGCATCACTCGGCCACTCGCAATGAAGTGATAAAGACGCCGATGATTTGGTTTCCCTGGAGGAGCTTCGGCTGTAGTCACGACGAACGGCTCAGTAACGCTAAAACACCTCGTAAGTGCGAAATGCCTCCTTATGGTGAGGTCCTGAGTCACTTTGAGGTCATAAAGCGAGTGCCACTGAATATACCCCAAGCTCCTGGCATGGCCACGGAGCAAGGTCCCTGTGAGAAGAAGAAAAGGAACGGCCAATGCTATATCACCTGGTCCCGGGTGCTCATTGCATATGGAGGCGCTGAAATGGAATTAAGAACCAATGCCTTGAACCTCATGAAATGTGGCTCCGGGTGCGTGCCTAGAAACGCTTTAAGGTATCACGGTCGCAATAAGTTATATGTTTTCGGCGAATTCCTCAGTCCCACTCGTCAAAAACCAAGCCCCGATTAATGACACTAGCAGAAACATTACGATACATGATGGAAGCGATAGAGCCGGTCGTAGACGTTGACCTCAGTCAATAAGGTACTTCCGCTTGAAGAAGGCGCGCAGATGGAAGACTTGCCATACGCCCAAGCCGACGAGAGAAAAGAACGTGAACCAGGCAAAGTTTTGGACGCGAACGTTTGTGGACACTTGGAGAAAAGATAACAGAATATGAGAAAAGACGCGCATGATTCAGAGGAAGGGTAGGAATGACGTACAATTGGTGCTTGAGAATCTCTCCTCACGCGCCTTCAAGTAGTCCATCTCCTCAACTATTTCCTTGACAATTCCTTCTAGTTTCCGCATTTCTGTCTCTAGGCCAGAAAGAGACTCTTGATTTGCGATAGCACTGGAGGATAGCGTGAAAATTAGCATGACACTTACGCAATTCGAAACAAGCTTACTTGTAGTCAACGGCATCTGCGCCAATGTCGACGTCCAAGTCAATAACGCGGAAAAGTTTCTGGGCTACTTCGTAAGACACATCTACATTCGAGCAGGGAGAAATTAAAATAGACATTTCCAAGGAATTTTATAGGCCAACGCACCACCCTCAATAGTGTTCTTAAAACAGACGCCAACCTCCCCATCCTCGTGTGTCGTTATGGCCAACCTCGACTCGCTCTTAATACCTTTCTTGCTGAGATACACGTTCCTCTTTGGGCTAGAGTCGACGATCTCAATGTCTACGCGTTGGTTATCACCTGCGCCAACGTTTGCCGTGACGATTACTAGTGCATTCAGGTGTGCCGCATTCCAAATGCATTTTGGTTGTGGGTATCGCTGCGCTTGGAGAGAAAACTTGATTGCATGAGTTGGGAGCGCCGAGAAGAGCAGTGTCGAAATAAAGAAGGCGGGTATTGAGGAAAACATAGCGGGGTAGTAGTAGACGTGGAACTTTTCAAAAAAGTGGCGTAGTAGGATCGTAAGTTGTTTAAAGGAAATTAACCACGCTCTGCGTTAGATCTAGAATCTAGTCAAAGCGTCAGTCGCTTTCAAGGCCGAAGTCGTAGTCGTTGCGAACGTCGGTAATGGGTCAATGAAACGTGGGTGTATGGTCCAAACGCTGAAGGCTTGTGATCCAAACATTATCAATCAGATGCCGCCGGATATCGTACCACCGCGGTGACCACTACCCGTACATTATACATACAAATTCAACCAAGTGCTCGACTGTAGTGCTACCCTCTGTCAACTCTCCTGATGAGAAGCGGAACTCTCGCCCCATCCTCTCCGGCAACTTTGGGTCGTGAGGCAAGAGCTTTGTGGTTTTGAATCTTCGTCGCAGCGCCATCTGGCAATTCAAAGGCAAAGTTGCGAACCAATACAGAAAGTACAGCCTGTAGCGTACATCGTCAATCACTTATTCGTGTGGATTATAATTCAATTGCCTTGATTTCAGTCAATGCAAATGCCTTTCCAAGGCAAGTGCGCGGACCGTCAATGAAGGTGAGCAAGTGGTGATGGGCTTGAATCTCGACCGCTTTTTGTTCGTCGACACTGCCATTTAACCAGCGGCTAGGTGAGAAAACTTTCGAGTCGGGACCCCAGAGGAGTTCAGAGTAATTGAGGGTCATAATGGGAATACGGACACGAGTTCCCTTTGCGATAAAAAGACTGTTGATCAAATTACCGTCCCCATCTTGTATGGGATTGGACAGGGGTATCACATCTTCTTCTACAGCCTGGAACGAATTGAGTGTCAAAAGATTTTTTTTTGAAATCATGACATGCAATTACTTTTCGGGTGATTTGAGTCAGTGCTGGGTGTAGTCGTAACGTCTCTCGGGCAACAGCGTCGAGGTAGGGCAAACCGGTCAATATTGATTGATCGTTATTTAGTTCTTCCTCTGAGAATTGACGAAGTTCGTGACGGAGGGTTTCCTGTACCTCGGGGTTCCGACAAAGTTCAATTAGGGCCCACTGGAAGGAAGTTACGTGATGCCAAGATCTGTCGATAAGAAAGAAAGGCGCACTGTTAAAGTTACTGGTGGTAATCTACTCAGATGGGTTGTGTTAGAGAATGAAACTGAAACATACAAGAAGTCGTCTCGTAACCAGCCAAAATAAGGAGATTCTGTGGAAGTCAGTTCTAGCTAGTTGGTAACAAATTTGAAAGAAGGGCACCATCTAAAAATGGCTCAGCGATTAGTGAAAGCTGGCGAAAATCAGAATCGAACTCTACTTGTGCTTTGATCTCCTCGAAGGAAAGATGTACAGAGGAGCTTGCCGTCTCAGACCTAACTTGACTCCCAGTCAAACATAAGTCTTTTGAAAAACAGAATTGGCATGAATAAACGCACGGAGAGCTCCAATAATAGACTTGTCAGCATTGCCTTCTGATACATTGGCCGCTTTTTCAACTCGGGCTCTTTCAAGAAGGTCATTCGCAATAACATTTATGCTTTCAGGAATTGCCTTGAACATCAAATTACGGTCAATGGGTAATTTGAGCATTATAGGAAATGCTTGGGCCAATATAAAAATGACGATATCGGCGAAGCTGGGGTTTGTTGAGCCGAAGGTGTCAAACGCGTCCGCAATAGCAGATTTTTCGCCTCTGAGGGTCCCAAAGTCATGCCCAAAACCACCTATGCCAATGCTGTCAAGCCTTTTGAAGGATAATTAGAGTGCCATATCGACCAGGAGTTAAATCATACTCACGAGATCTTATTCATGCTACGTTGGTAATGAAAATGAGCAAAAGTGAACAACTTGTACGAGATGGGAAACCTACCATTGTTGCACCTCAACGAGAATAGTGTTGTCCTTGGAGTCATGAAGGGAGGCTTCCCAGCTCTCTGTTAGCTGTTAACGAGAACTTTCCTTGGTTTTGTTGACTTCGGGGGATTAGCCTGGAGATGTACCTTGTGTGCCGAATCACAAAATATGGGAGTTAATCTGCGGATTGCTGCATTACTGAAAGCAGACGAGAGAGCACGTCTCTGCCTTTATGGTGAATAAAGTTCAGCAACAGTAAAGCAGAAGGCATTATAAGCTTGCGAACCTTTTATGCGTCTCGCCCTCCGCCCATAGCAGATTATGACCCTGGTAAATTGCAATCATCCAGTATAGCCGTAATTCAAATCCGACAGCGCTGAAAAACCCACAAGCATCGAAAAAAGCATACGGAGATTGGACGGTTGTTGATATCTAGAGGTATCTTTGGAAAATAAATGGGCGATTGCTTTTGGATCGCACAGAACGATGAATTCTGTGCCCAAGGCCCCAGGTATAGTGAAAACTGGGCCGTATGTCTGTTCGAACTCCTCAAAGGCAGCCCCATTATCATCTCGTTTATTGAGCTCTCGTGTGATGCCGAAGACATAGCTTTTACTGGCTGGACCTTTAAGTCGCGTTGTACGGCGTCTGCGGCGTGACCTCAATACCCCGGAAATGAGAATTGTGGCCACCAAGAGCGGCGAAATAGCCTTGAGCACCACACTAGTTGGTTGCCATCCGAAAGAGGCCCCGAACGCTTCAACGCTCCCCGTTAAAGCTTTCATCGTAGTCGATAGTGTGAACAAAAATGATCAACTAAATCACATCGTTCCCTTTATATGACCGAGCCTGAAATATCTCAAGTCACGTCATTTTGAATTTCTTGACAATAATTATTCATAGTCATCGCAGCTGACTGAACCAAGTCCCAGGTAAGGCGAAAGTACTAGTGCAAATACTCAGGCTGGAAGGAGAGACCTGTTGAAGAATGACAAAGTCCTTTCTTCAGGATACCAGAAGCCATACGGTGATGTCCTAGACAAAGAAAGTAGTATCGCGCGAGTTGGCATCTTCCGACTTCGGACGACGGACCGTCCGCGACTCCGCGTCACTGAACGCGAACTTGAGCACAGCCACCGTCTGTAAAACTAGTTTGAAATTTCATTAACTCTAACTTCAAGCCTCTAAGCTCTAAGAACGTCGACGGTGGGATGTCGACAAAGTCGGAACCTTCATCCATGCATCGCCTGAATTTATTGTGGATATATTATGACCCTGTCGCCTCTGGAGAATCACGGCCCGGGCGCTTTTGACGAGGAATTCAGAGAAAACATACGACACTCTGGAATCGACGTCTTCAACGTTCAACCATCACACCTACATGGCGCCGAGTATTATAACCAAATTCGAGGTGCGCAGAGTGTCCTTTTACGCATCCCTATCGTTTTCACCGATTTCCCATCGTTGTTGCCAGTTTTTTCGTGTACCCCCGCGATGGCTATTTGTCCGTCTTGAAACTTCTGACGGAATTGTCGGATGGGGTGAAGGGACACTAGAAGGACACACAGAAGCCGTCGAAGGGGCGCTGAAGGACCTCAGAGAGCGTTTCATGGGTGCCGATCCCGACAACATCCAGGACATATGGCAGACCGCTTATCGTGGCCGTTTTTACCGTGGTGGTCCCGTCCTCATGGTGCGTGTTCCTCCCAGATTATACATGAATGATCTCAAAATTTGCAGAGCGCATTGTCAGGGCTCGACATTGCGTTGTGGGATATCAAGGGGAAGAAACTAGGAGTGCCGATCTGGCAGTTATTGGGAGGCAAGGTCCGCGACCGCCTCAGAGTGTATGGCTGGATCGGAGGAGACAAGCCAGATGAAACATACATGGCTGCCTTGAATCGACAGAAACAAGGGTTCACAGCGGTGAAGATGAACGGTACAGGTGTGTCAGCACTTATTTATTGGACCCTGCGAAGGTGTTTACGATTGAATAGCTGCGGTGGCATGGATCGACAACCCGTCGGTATTGGAAGATACCGTAACGCGCGTCAAGCATATTCGATCGTTGGGTATGGATGTTGGTATTGACTTCCATGGGAGGTTGCACAAGGGCATGGCCAAGCAGCTTGCGAGGCTCTTGGAACCCCATCAACCTCTCTTCATTGAAGGTCAAAATATTTTGTATTCAATGTCTGTTTCTGACTTCTTCCATAGAGCCCTTACTTCCAACTCAGCCCGAAGAAATCGCCGATCTCGCAAAAGCTGTCTCGACACCTATCGCTCTTGGCGAGCGTCTCTACACTCGCACAGACTTTCGGCCATATCTCGAGAGACGAGCGATCGACATCGCGCAGCCTGATGTGAGCGATAAGAGGAGCAATATACTGAGCCGAAACTCATTCGTTCGTCCATTAGGTATCGCACTGTGGTGGCATCAGTGAACTCCATCGCATCGCATCCCTGACCGAGACATACGACGTCGCCCTCGCTCCGCACTGCCCGCTTGGTCCCATCGCACTTGCAGCGTGCATGCAAGTTGCCATATCTGCGCCGAATTGTGAGTAAGATCTAGTCTGGAACGCCCAGTCTTCTTAACTCGAACAACCACCAGTCGTCATCCAAGAAATGAGCTTGAATGTACGTGTTTCCTCATCCCTTAACTAGAATATGCCCTAAATGACTCTTCCTCAAGATTCACTACAATGTGAGCCCAGACCCTGAGTATAGCAGTGACCTAGACACGTACTTGGTCAATTCGGATGTGTTTAAGGTCGTTGATGGTCATGTTGCGAGTTTAGAAGGTTTGTTTCATTTTCAAAACACCTTCAGTTTCATACTGAACGTAACGGGTTCGCAGGACCAGGACTCGGGATAGAGATAGACGAAGCGTTGATACGTGAGGTATCGACGAAATATATCGAAAACCATTCGGCATGGAGAAATCCCGTGTGGCGTGGCGACGACGGGTGTTTGAGAGAATGGTAAGTACCAGTCTTGGGAATTGTGCTCGTGTAAACGCCGTTCCCCAAACCCCACTCTCGAATACACATGAATGGCAATAAAGGTTTGCTAGTGGATTATGGTACATTAGGTGTATCTTCTGGACAAATTACAGTTACTGGAACACATGCGACCCCAAACTCATACCCTCTTGACTGCGGACCGCGCGGCATAGCTATCATGACGACGAGTGATACTGATGTGTCCATATCCTCCGATGCTTCTGATACCACAGGCAGCGGGCTTTCCACTTCGCAGACCGTGCCGTTGTCTTTTGTGGCGCCAAAGCTGGAAAACCACGAAGAAATGGTTGAAACGGAACTCCGCCGCACTTTTTTTTCAGTCTCCAGACATTCGTCAGTCTTCTCGGTGATTTCAGGTCGAGTCAACGTCGCGCATAAAGGCTTTTTATACGTGCCCGTTAGAATTAGGAACGGCTCTTCCTAAATGAGACACACCATAATATTTTTCCATTTCTCCTTCTCAGGCACACTGCCATTGTCGATATCGCCTTTCTCCTCCTCTTTCGCCCCCTCAGGGTCCTCGACCCACCGTTCCATCCAAATAGGCGGGACAAGGAATCGCCGCCCATATTCCCCTCGCACATTATATCCAAACACCCACGGGTCTCCTGCTCCTATTTGATCCATCGCCGCTGCTTGACGAGCCTGCATCCGCCTTCGCGAAAGTAGGCCGGCAATGACGAAGACCACAAGCAGCACAGCAAATGTTATGAGAAAGCCGAAGAAATAATTGGCACTCTGCCCGGCTCCGCCACTGCTTCCACTGAAGGGATCTATGGATGGTAGCCCAGACCCAGAGGTGGCCGCCGCGCTCGAACTGATAGAAATTGAGGACATAGCGTGGTCCGTAGGTGGGGTTTCAGGAGAAGGGAAAAACACTGAGAAATAGGCCTTATGATGGCGGGATCTCGGTGGCGCGCACAGCTAAGTATGTCATCATCGCCGAATGGAAGGCCCCTATTATCCGATCAATTGCCCTATTGAATGTATGAATTGTGTTCCGCTCCATTACTGTATATGCCCGTCAAAAAGAGAGACATTATGTATGAGCTATTTTAAACGATGACCTCGTGGACCTCAACGATTCACCACCCAACTGTATTACGTGCAGAGCTGTTTACAGTGGCGCCAGCAGGGGGGCAGCAGGTCTATATAGGGGCAATGAACTTACCTCGAGGCATTTGGCTGGTGACCACGCGGATACTAGGCTTCCGGCACTCGTCTAGAATGGTGCGGGGAAGGTGGAAGGTGGGTCCAGACACATTGGGCGCCACTATTGAGGAAATATCTTGACCGATCACAATGCAGCCTCACAGTTTCAGGTTGGGGGAAGAGCATAGGGCCATATATATTGAGCATAGACATATAAGCTGAATCTGCGATGAAATTTTCTAAGTGACCAAGATGGAAAGAGGGCCGAAGCCAGACAAAAAACATGTTACTCGCCGTTCGTCACGCGGACGAATTAGTTCTTACGCGTCCTCACGACTTTGTTCCTTAACGCCTTCTCTTTCAATTCATTTTCCCGCCTCTCCAGTTCAGCACGACTAGTGCCCACATCCTATAAATCGAAATGAAAGATTAGTTGATGAGGTTTTATCTACAAAGTGAATGACAATTACCTCGCTCGGCTGCTCATCCCACTTGGAGCCCTTCCGCTCCCCTTGTCCCTTGATTTTCAGTTCGCCTTGTCTAGGGCCACTTCTACCCTCGTTAGCATCAACATCCATTCGTTCTTCACGCGGAGGGCGCCTGTCGGGCGAGCGACTAACACTGCTCCTAGTCCTGCTCTCACTTCGTCCACGTGCCTGTCGTCTCCTGTCACCAGGAGGTGGACTCCTCCTCGGTGGCGGTGGAGATTCCCTAGACCGTTCACTCGAGGGACTTCTGTGGCGACGGCGCGGAGGGCTGGCAGTGCGCCTTCTGGGGCTGACGCTTCGCCTACGTCGGGGCGGTGGAGTGCGACTGGGTGATCGTGGAGTTGGCGAGCGGCCAGGAGAAGAAATGCGTCTACGGCGTGCAGGAGGACTGTTGCTGTCGCGTTTGTATCGTCTGTCTCCACCTCCACGAGCCCGGTCCCGTGGTGGAGGCGTAAATGACGGAGAACGACGACGTCGACGATTGGGAGGCGGTGTGCGCGATGGTGTGCGAGAGGCGGCACGGTCGCGGGATCTGCGCCTCGGGGGTGGCGGGGAATGGGAGCTACGAATGTCGCGATCTCTGTCTGGAGAGAGACGACGAGGAGGTGGTGGTGAGCGATAACGGTTACGCTTGCCGGGAGGCGATGACCGCGAGCTGCTGATTGAACGAGAACGACGACGGGGTGGGGGACTGCGTGAGCGGCGCCGTGGGGGACCCTAAATTTGAATGTTGGTTAGTTTGACTTTGTTGGAGAATACTCGTAGAAATCTCACTCCACCGGGAGGACCACCGCCTCTAGCACCCCATCCACCGTCTCGTGGACGGCCTCCACCACGATCGTCATCAAATCCTCCACGCCCTCTGCCTCTACCTCTGCCCCGGCCTCTAAAACCTCCACGACCACCTCGCTCTCCATCCCGAATTTCATCCAGCCTGAAGCGACGGTCACTCTCGTCAATAACACGAGTACCGTTCTCTCGGTTGCGTCGCATCTCTGCCTTCTTTTCTTCAACAAAGGTGCGTGGCACACCAGCCACGTCAACTTGAGCTTCTAGAAGAAGGTTCCACAGCGCCAACATGAACGCAGGCGTGTCTTTGGTCAAAAAGCCTGTGAGATTGATTTGCATCTTTTTGGGATCTGGGGTCTGGGGTATCAAGCAAATAAATTAGCTTCAAGTTCATGGACCTATGGGAAGAAAGGCACGTACTGGATGCGCCGGATCTTCCAAGAGCCCCATGGCGTATTCTACGACGACTTCATCTTCAAAACCGACCAGTTCAACGATTTTTTTCGCAATCCATGGTCGAATGACAGCAATGTTGACTTTTCGCATATCCACCTTTGAAGGTCCGTCAGTGTCACGTCTACTGTGGCATGAGTACAGTTAAATTTGCTACCTTTTTCTCAAACTCGGGAGGAAACTTCATGGACTTGAGAAGTTTGAGTTCCTTGTCAGAGAAACGCCTGTCCTGGTCGGCCGACGTTCCCTTGAAAAAGCCTAAGAGGGTAAGAAAGCTCCATAAGGACGATTGATAGATAATTAGATACTCGTGCATGCATACCAGCGTCCGCCATGATTTCAGTTGAAAA
>JABAJT010019570.1:0-14876 GCA_018850275.1 Tephrocybe sp. 9174TJB | reverse complement strand
GAAATAAATTTCACCATCACTAAAAGTTTGTAGTTTGGTCGCAGTGTCGCCCATCGCAGACCGTTTTACTTTCGCTTTTCTCTCTCTCTTTCTTCAAAATGCTCGTGCTATACGAGACCGCCTTGGGCTACTGCCTTTTTAAGGTATCAGACGAGGCAAAAGTTGGCAGCGGGGACCTATGGAAAGAGTTTCAAACACCAGAGCAGGCGAGCAAACTGTACGTTCGCAGTCTATGATCGCATGAAGCACAAAGCTGATAAAAAATGTTACCTTAAATTATGAAGATTAAAACTAAAGGCTCTCCATCGGTTTACGTCGACTGCGACTGCGGTGGAAGATGTTACCGCGCTTCAAAATGGAAAATTGGGTAAAGGTCTGAAACAGTTCCTGACGGACGAGGTGGTAGGAAAGGGCAAGGGAAAGGAATCGTTGTTGGTTATTGACCCCCATCTTTGTGAGTGTCTTGATTTTTACGCGTTACAGTTATACTTAAAAAAACCTCGTTCCATAGCACGGTCAATATCGAAGAAACTCAGCATCAATGTGACGGCGACGACAGAAGAGCAGACTGAGCTCTGGCGGGGTATCCGCAATCAAATATCCGCGCTTCTCCAAGGATTGGACCCTAAAGATCTTGCAACGATGAGCTTGGGTCTCAGTCACTCACTTTCACGGTCAGCCGACTTCACACGATACTCGAGACAGGAACTAATTTTTTTGCGCCCGCTAGGTTTAAGCTCAAATTCTCCCCTGACAAGGTTGACACGATGGTGGTGCAGGCTATTGCTCTATTGGATGATCTTGACAAAGAAATCAACACCTACGCCATGCGAGTAAAGGTGTGTTGTTCATTTTCTTCAAATTCATCGCATAACCAACGAACTGTAATGCAAGGAATGGTATGGTTGGCATTTCCCGGAAATGGCCAAGATCATCTCCGACAACGTCGCCTACGCCAAAGTCATCCGCCTCATGGGTAAGCCGCCTCATGCTTCGCACCTCCCTTCACCCATGTTAATTTATTTTCCTAGGCGTCCGCACGAACGCTGCATCAACTTCATTCGCCGCCATCTTACCCGAAGACCTCGAGGCAGTCCTCAAGGCTGCTGCTGAAATTTCCATGGGCACAGAAATCTCCGATTCCGATATTGCCCATATCCACTCTCTGTGCGACCAGGTCATTGCAATCACCGCGTACCGCACACAACTAGCTGAATACCTCCGCAACCGCATGAACGCTATCGCACCTAACCTTACCGCTCTCGTTGGCGAGCTTGTCGGAGCCCGTCTCATTAGCCATGCCGGCAGTCTCCTCAGCTTGGCTAAGCATCCAGCCAGTACTGTGCAAATTCTCGGTGCCGAAAAGGCCCTTTTCCGTGCTCTCAAGACGAAGCACGATACACCAAAATATGGTCTCATTTACCATGTACGTTGAGACTTGTGCTATATTGTGATAATGACTTACCTTTCCATCTACAGGCTTCGCTCATCGGACAAGCGCCACCCAAGCTCAAGGGTAAAGTGAGTGGCCAATTACAGTGATTCTTTGAATTCGCTGCTGACAATACTCTAAGATGGCTCGTATGGTAGCCACCAAAGCCGCTCTCTCGATCCGTGTGGATGCCCTGACTGATGCCGACGGCAAGTCAGAAGATGCCGCTCCTTCAATCGGTCTTGAAAATCGCGCCAAACTCGAATCCCGCCTACGTGCGCTCGAGTACACAGGCGACCTTGCAGGCGCCAACCGTTTCGCCGAGGGTGGCAAGAAGCAACAGCGCTTCGAGATGGCGGGTGATGTGAAGACATACAATACCCAAGCGGACGCTGTGGATCTTGTATCGACGCAGCGTGATGACCCAATGGAGATTGCGGTGCGCGCCGTGTTGGATGTGAAGGAGGAGAAGCGCAAGGCGAAGGAGGAGAGAAGAGCTAAGAAGAGGGCTGAAAAGGAGGCCATCGCCGCTCAGGATGACTCGGATGTTGAGATGAAGGTGGAAGAGAAGCCTAAGGACAAGAAGGAGAAGAAGAGGAAACGGAGAGAGAGTGAGATCAATGGTGACGTTGATGAGCCTAAGGTTTGTTTGCCTTGCCTTTCTCTTTTCACACCTAATGTCTTCTTATTTTCTAGGAGACTGAAGAGGAGCGGAAAGCACGGAAGAAGGAGAAAAAAGCTGAAAAGGAGAAAGCCATGGAGGTAGATGGCGATTCACCAAAGAAGAAGAAGAAAAAATCGACATAGGCTGAGGCCCGTGCTCTGTTTGTGCTCCTTCGTGTATCTTGTTAATATCTCCCTGCATTTACATATATATATTTCATCTCTGGGTACACACATGATATGTCTGTCGCTGCTGTATCCACTTGCATCGTTGTACGAACGATGAGATCCATCTTGGGATTCGTCCGAGCGACTGGCAACTGCTCTTGCCTGTTCAGAGAAGCTGTCACACGTGTTAATACAACTTGTCACGCGTGACAGGGACGCTCGAATTTCGCCTCGTACGATGTTAGTAGCGAACTTGGCTCTGAACCACCATGAGACCCATCATCGTTGTTACTGGTGCTAATGGGTAGGCATTGAATTATATCGCCTTGGACAAGCTTTTACAATTTTTGCAGCGGTGTAGGGTTTGGAATTTGCCAACGACTTCTTTTTCAGCTTTGTCATGCCAATCCGACCGATGCATTGCCCCAGAGCTTTGCTGTCAAGAACACAGAGTCCGAGCCATTGGAATATGACGGATTAACCCTTGTGCTGGCTTGCAGAAGTGTCAAACGAGCAGAGGCAGCACGGACGAAACTCTTGAGTCTATTAGATTCATATATTCTCAAATTGGAGAGGGCACCAGGATATGACAGACACGCTCATAAATTCCGGGAAAATCTTGTCGTGGATATTGTCTCCCTTGACCTAGCTATGATTAACACCGTGTTCAAGTTCGCCGACGAGTTAACATCCAGGTGAGTATATTTTTCTTCATAATTTCGCGAATTTTCTAAGCGACGTGATAGATATCCTTACGTATCCCATTTAATCCTCAACGCTGGTGTTGCAAGCTTCAGCGCAATAGACTGGGTGGGATGCTTCAAGCAAATCATGAAGGAGCCTGTGAATGCCATCACGGCCCCTGCATACTATTCCCAACATAGTGGAGAAATCAGTCTTGACGGGCTGGGGTGGGTATGGCAATGTAACCTGTTCAGCCACTACCTTCTTGTAAGCTCATCTTGAACATCATCCCTTTTCTCCTGCCTAATTAATGGACCTCAGTATCGATCTACACAACACCTCCTCCTTGCATCACCTCTCTCACTCGGCTCTCGCGTCGTATGGTCTTCATCCATTGAGGCGAATCCCCGTTATTTTGATACAGAAGACTGGCAAAACAAGAAAACCGAGCATTCTTATGAAAGCACGAAATACCAGATCGACCTTATGTCCACACGGCTTGATCAGCTTGCACTCCAAAGACCCGCTTCACGGCGGGTACGACACTTTGTCTCCCATCCAGGAGTGTGCTCTACAAATGTCGCTAACGCTTTGATTGGGCCCGTACTTAATTTCTGCAAAATCATCGCATTTTACATCGTAAGTATTCGCATTCAAACGTCAGCTGCATGACCCTTGGCTCATTTGTGTCTTCCAGGTTCGTTTATTAGGATCCCCTAACCATCCTATTGACCCCTACAAGGCTGCTATCGCCGCTGTGCACCTATCGCTGGCCTCCTTATCATTCATTACGTTATTAGACAAGAAGAACCCGGGTGTCCCTCGGCCGTCGAAATTCGGCGCAGAGACTGATCGATGGGGAAATGCGAAAGTAGGGGTCAGGGATGTTGAGGATTGGGAGAAGAACCAGGCCGAAAGCGATATCCTACTGGGCAAACTTGATGCATTATACCAGTCAATCAAAAGTGCGGAAGAGGTCACGATGAACTTTGAAACGGCCTCAGAACGTATGTAACGATCATATTATACTCACTATACTTCCTCCTATACCCTAGATGTGGAACTGTACTTAATGTTTAATTGGCATCTACTTGGATGCTTCGTCCATCTCTTTTCTCCATCGTTTCTGAATATCGATACTTTCCCTGAATATTTTATACTTTGCTTCCAACAGTTTCTTCTCCTTCGCAGATGCTGACGGTGTAACAAGTGTTCCAACAGGTGTCATCTCAACCTACATGACAATATTTTGTGAGTGCTTGTCATAAGGCTTAGAAGCAACTGATCTCACCATGATATTCCACAACAGCTCTCCCTGCTGTTCTCCGCTCAGATCACAAGGAGCGATATATGTACCCTCTCCCTCTCCCTCGTCTACGGCTGCACTTTGACTACTGATTTCCGCTGCAAATCGCCCAAGCATCGCTGCACCCAGTACGACCGCACCGGAGTGCTCGAATGGAAGTACGACCGGCATCCCGCATGTGTTAGCAAACAGCTTCATCAGAGGAATATTCTTGGCTTGTCCGCCGCTCATGTATATTGTGGAGATGTGGTGCCCTTTGTTGTTCATCTCCTCGACGATATGCCGTGTTTGGAGGGCGATGGTATGTCGTGCTGTATTCTTATTACAGTCGGGACCTTACAAGATTTCTCACAGGGACGGTATCTTCCGGTATTTGCTAGTGAAATATATGACCAGAATCAGATCGCAATTCACGAAGGTCGTGAGCCTCTGAACCTGAAAAGTGTTCTGATAGGGAACGGAATTACTGACATTTCGACGTGAGTTCCGTAAGCCTTCATCAGATGAATTGAACGTTTACTATGTCGGTATACAGCATCTATCCTGGCCGATATGAGGTGGAATGCGGGACCGCCTCCCTCGATGTTCCTTTCCAGTCAATCAGCGCCTGTGTAAGGATGAAGACTGTGGTATGTCAAGTTTCATCGTGTGTCTTTCATTTCATTGATCATGATGATCTTCCGTCGATAGCTTCCTCGTTGCCAGAAAGCAATGCAAACTGCTTGTATCGATCAATTCGATATGATCAACTGCCGCGCAGCAGTAAACTTCTGCGATAGCGAGCTCTCTACTGCCATGTGGGCGACAGGTAATATTGTTCTCAAGCTTCATACCAATTGAATAGCTAAGCCTACACAAAGGTCGAAATGTTTACGACATTTCCAAGGTCGGTGAACCCCATCCGTTGGCTCTTTTCATGCTAACCGTTTACGACTTAGCCATGCGAAGGTGATTTATGCTACGCCGAGAACGACGCAATCAAGCGTTACCTTGACCTACCAGAGACTCGCTCTCTTCTTGGTGTCGAATCTCCTTCAAACTTCTCCGCGTGTTCTTCCCTTGTTGGCCAGAATTTCAACACTCATATGGATAAATGGGCACACCCGACGCAGTACTACGTTTCCAGCCTCCTGGACCGCGGCGTTCGCATCCTGATCTACGCTGGTACTTACGACTGGCAATGCAACTGGGTTGCAAACAAGCTTTGGGTGGAAAAGTTGGAATGGAGCGGCAGCGAGAATTACAAGGCGCAAGAATGGAGGAATTGGAACGTCGGAGGGAAGACTGTGGGTGAGGTCAGAGCGACGGATCTTTTGACTTTTGCGACGATTCGGGGGGCAGGACATATGATAAGTACCATTCTTATACTTCATTCGATACTTGAAGTTGACTCTTTCATCCTTACGTCCCCTTTGATAAGCCGGAAGAATCTCTGTACATGGTTCGCAAGTGGCTCAAAGGGGAGGAGTTGTAAAGATAGATGGCTCTTGCAGCACGCGTTTTTTATTTCGGAATAACCATGGAGTACTTGCCTCCACTATGAAGCGATTCGGCGTAAGTTTTTGCTCCTTAAATTTCATCTTAACGTAGAACATTCGCGCAGCGCTCCCTTTCGTAGCCACTTTCTGCGCTCATCTCAAGCTCGGGCAGGAGCGGGCAACTCGGCTCAAAGCTCAATACACGCATTTCCCTCTACACAGGGAGTACTTAAATTTGTGCGTACACAAAAGATTTACTAGAGCAAATTGCATTCTCTGAAGATCCCGGACCAGGGGCCTTGACAACCGTCGCGAATCAAAAATCTATCTATGTCATGATTTTTGCTTCAACTTGGTGACTCACGAGTCACCGAGTATACCGATCATGGTCTCTTGAAAAAGTAAACCACAAGCGTGTACTTCAATTACCCTCAGAACGATCTGAAAGGGGAACGGCAAAGGCACTGTACAATGCTCAAAATTGCAAAAATCTGTATCTCCCAAGGGAACAACATAGGAGGTCTCCATAGAAATAAGATGTGGCAAGCCCGGACAGACCGCGACGTCAATCAAACAACGATGGACCACGGCGTTGGGTCTGGCCATTTGCACAAATACCAAGGCTCCACAATCACCATCATTCTGTCCCCTTCCTCCTCCTTTCTCTTCCCTCCCCGTGCCCTGTAAGCTGTTACCTCCTCCCATGAGTTCCATGCATACTGACAAACGACTTAAATCTCGCAGTCGTTCTTTTTTTTGGGCTTGCCCGGTCGCATCCCCTGTTTTTCTTTGAACTTCATCCCCCAACTTCCACGTTCCTTTAAGCAGGCTTATCACTCCGGCAGCACCCATTCAAAATGCGTTATTCTTCAGCTCTTTTTGCCCTTGCAGCCCCTCTTTTGGCCTCGGCCGCCCCCGCTCGTTTCTATGGAAAGCGTGCAGCTTCCGATATCCTGGTATTTAGTGAGTTGGATGTTGGCAGCTTCTCATTAAATATACTTATCTCTTTCCCCTTTCCTTCAGAGTTCGCTGATGTTCTGGAACAGTTAGAGGCGAGCTTTTACTCGCAAGCAATTGCGAAGTTCCAGGACTCCGATTTCACCTCTGCTGGTTTCCCTTCGAGCCAAATACCCATCGAGCAGTTCCAGAGCATCCAGTCCGACGAAGCCACCCACTCACAAGTGCTCCAGGCTGCCCTTAAATCGTTTGGAGAGACTCCCATCACAGGATGTCAGTTTGATTTCAGCTCGGTGTTGACCGACGTTACTACCATGGCTGCCACCGCCCGTGTAGTTGAGAACCTTGGCGTGGCTGCCTACCTTGGTGGTGCAACCCTTCTCACCGACCCCGTCCTCTTGACTTCCGCTGGCTCCATCTTGACCGTCGAGGCTCGTCACCAGACCATCCTCAATGTCCTTTCCAGCACTGGAACTGCCATCCCTGCTGCCTTCGACATGGCTTTCGCTCCCAATGAGGTCCTTGCCCTTGCCGCTCCCTTCATCACTGGCGGATGCGAAATCCCTATCCCTGCAAACACTCCTCTCAGCCTCACTAACACTGGAACCGTTGCACCTGGAACTTTGCTCACCTTCAAGGCCACCACCATGAATGGAACCATCCCTGAAGAGGTGCGTACTACGTTGTCATTTTCCAAATTTTCTGATTTCTAATCTTGTACTATATAGTCCATGTTCTGCCAAATGATGGTTGGAGGCGCTGCCATGTCCATCCCTCTCCCCTTGAGCCAGTGTGTTGTGCCCGAGGGCATTAATGGCCCTGTCGCTATTTACGTCACGTCCGACGGCCAACCCCTCGTCAACAACGTCCGCGACCGTGCACAGAACAAGATCGTTGCCGGCCCCACCATGGCGTTCATCGATACCAAGCCTCAAATGCTCGGCCAGATCGCCCGTACTGGCTCTTCTGGTGCGTCTGGTGCTCAATCCACCACCACGCAGACCATCTCTCCCGCCGAGGCTTCGTCTATCGTCGCAAGTGCAGGTGCAACAGCCACTGCATCTCCCGGTGCTTCGAATGCCGCTTCATCGACTGGCGGTGGCCCCAACTTCTTCACGGGCAAGTCTGCGGACGGCAAGATCACCGTCAACGGCTGGAAGAACAACTAAAATGTATCTGGAAACGTTTTCAGCATAGTGATCATACCCCCTTGCACACGACCACCATGGACATTCCCCCAGGCCCTGGGGTTGCTAATTCTTTATACCGCATTTCATAAGCCGTCCAAGCCCTGCTAATTCTTACCACCTGGAGTCTTTTTTGTTCATTTTACTAGTACGATTTATGCACGCCAATCCTCGGGAGGGATACGGAAGTGGCGTTTTGCCACTACACCTGGCAGGTGTATTGTTTCGAAGTGACTCGTTTAAATTTTCTTCGAAGTGCTTCGAGCCTGACAAATTTGGCACAATCGTCAGAAGCTATACCGAACCATTCGATGACCTGGCATACGATGACATGACCATAGCACGACAGGACACGATGTCTACTGGCACACACGGTCGAACTTGGTGGTTGGCGCACAATGACAATTTTGGATCTTGATTGACGAGCGTCTGTATCGACTCCATCAAGACCCGGAGATAAGCACTGCCAGACCAACAGCTACGACTCGTGACACCAGAATAATCGACACTCGTTGACAATCGAGTGCACAGCGGGATCTCTGCTGAGCTATTGCTGGTGTTAATAGGTTATGTATTCCATTGCGATGGCATCTTACTGAAATGCACCCTGTTTTTAGGCGGTGATCTTTGCTAGACACATTTTCACCTTTCCTAGCCCCTTTTCCTTGCTATCTATGGATCATCAGAGCTTGAACAAATGTCGAAGCTTAAGATCCGCCGACGTTTGCGTCTATCTCGCATGAGCTTCGAGGATTTTTTTCCCGATTATGAGCGATAATTGTTGTTGACGCATGCTTCGACTCTTGAAGAACCCATATCGGAGCATGTGAAAGGAAGATATGAACTATAGAATTCTTCCGAGCCCATCTCAGCTTGACTCGATGTATCTGACAAGGGGATCCTATTATGGAAAGCTCAAAGAAGTGTCATCGGGTCCATGCCTTCAAAAGAGTGACTCTGACCAGACTCGCAACGTCCTAGACTACTCATGACCCATCACTCCCCCCCAGGCATTCAGTATCTTTTCCGTCTCTTTTTGCTCTGGATACCTCCGTCTATCTTTCTATGTGCTCTTCTAGGCATCATTGCGAGACTAGGAGTGCCGATCCCATCCAAAGTTGCAATGATGTCTGCACTCCTATTGCGCCCTGCATACATGTTGTCTTTGTACCTATGGAACGCTCATGAAGCATCTGTTACTGCTCGCCAGCAAGGCGCTATCATGATTCCACGAGTTAGAGACCCTTGGTTTGGTGGAATTTGGCTTATCCGCGAGTTGGTGAAGAGCTTCAAGACGAGGGGTCCAGGTGGGCGTTTTTTTCCTCTCTCCACTCAAGAATTGCTATATTTCATCGATCTCATCTCTGAAATGTATAAGGGGGAATTCATTCAGAGTGGTGCCAACAATATGGTAATACTTACATTCTGGGCTTAATTGGGGAATCTCGAGTAAGTCCTCGATTTGACTACCTCAGGAGAATTGATACTAACAGTAGACATAGGTATTCACTTTCGAACCAGAGCACGTCAAGGTAAGTTCATTATCTCGTAATATGTATGGTCTCAGGCAAACTCGTCCCGCATAGGCAATTTTAGCTACGCAATTCGATGATTTTGACAAAGGTATATCCCAAAGAACTGCACCTTCTTACTTGAGCACTCGCTGAGACAATTTCAGGTCCAGTGTTTCGTTCTCAATTTTCTACTTTTTTCGGAACAGGCGTGTTCAATTCTGACGGAGAAATGTGGAAGTGTGTTACTCGTGCTTGCTGCGTTATTCTGTTGTCAAGTGATTCGCAATGTCCAGATTCCATCGATCAATCACTCGCCCTTTCTTCAGTAGGCAGCGTATAAGTCACTGTGCAGTTTTCGACCGGCACTGCAAGGCTATGCTCGACAAAGCTCACGCTAGACTTGCTGAGGGATACCCTGTGGATTTTCAAGTACGTTGAAAACTGATACGTAACAGAACCAAAAATTTGCGTGGCTGATTACGATGCATTATGCAGGATCTTGTCTCTCGATTTACTCTCGACTCGGCGACTGAGTTTCTCTTTGGTCGCGATGTGATGTCCCTTGCCCCAAGACTACCATACCCACCTTCATCGCCTTCCTACCCTTTTGTACCTCAACTTCCTGATGAAAGTTACTCATCGACCACTTTTGTTCATGCTTTCGTCACTGGACAGATATTGACCGCTGGTCGGGTCAACTACGGGCCGTCTTGGCCACTTCTGGAGCTTTGGGAAGACCGCGTGCTCCCACATCGTGCCGCCGTTGATGAGTTTGTTGAGCCGATTTTAAAGGAAGCAATCGACAAAAGCCGTGCCACCAAAGAAGCTCAACATGGCGAGCAAGAAGACAAGTTCGAAGCAGGGGACGACACAACTTTATTGGACCACTTGATCTCCCAAACAAAAGGTTCTGTCCTTTACCTCCGGGTTCACGGAAGATTCGTCATTGATTCTTTATTGTTATGTTAACAGATCCCCAGATCTTGAAAGATGAGGTGCGTGACCTATCCAGTGAGCAATTCATTAGTTCAAATTGGGAGCAGCTCATCAATCTACTTACCGCGGCACGAGATACCGTCCGTAAAAACCTATTGCTGCGTGTAATCGAAACTGATCTGATACACTAAGACCGCGTCCACGCTGACGTTTGCGATGTACATGCTCACACAACACCCTCGCATTGTTACGCGATTACGTGACGAGATTGCTCAAATTTTGGGAACAAGCCAACCAACATACGAAAACATCAAAGACATGAAATTTCTTCGTGCATTTATCAACGGTCAGTATAGCCATGTGTTTCGAGCCCTGTCGCAGCACAAATTCATAACATTTCGAAGAAACCCTACGTCTATATCCACCAGTGTAAACTGTCTCAGGTCGTCCTGAAATGTCCCACTGACACTCCATTTGAAGCCCTTTTGACAGCAGGTATGTGGTCTTAAAATATCACTTGCGCGAATCCCATAAGATGCCTAGAACTTCAAACAAGTCAACAACCTGGGCGAACCGCCCTTCTTTAAGCAATCCTGATGCGCGGCCATTTCTCATCCCAGCACATACGAAGTAAGACCGCTTTCGTCTGCCATTGCATTCCTTGCAACTCAGGAAAATAGGTGCACTTATGGTGTATTCCTCATGCACCGAAGAATGGATCTATGGGGTCCCGATGGCAAGCACCTTCCCCATCTATGATTCAATCACATAACACGAGTAAACCCTTAGCGCTGGAGTTTGATCCTGACCGCTTTCTTGACGAACGCCTCCACAAATATCTCATTCCAAACCCGTTCATCTTCCTTCCATTCAACGCCGGGCCGAGAATTTGCCTCGGACAACAGGGAAGTCTGATACTTACCTTCTGTATGGGCATTCATGAAGTTAATACCCCCTACCTCGATCAGTTCGCCTATCATGAAATATCTTTCCTACTCATCCGCTTGTTGCAAAGATTTTCCCACTTCTCTCTCGCTGAGCCCACCTCGAGCACTAGTGATATCCACCCTGCCGTGCATTTAACAATGTACATCAAGGTATTGCAACTCATACTCACGACGATATGCCCTAACAGTGCTGACCTATCTACATAGGAAGGATTGTGGGTGCAAATGAAGGCAGCGTCTCAGGATATAGATGGCTACTAGTTGTGTGGCACAACGAATGCTCTTCCCAGCGCTGGCATGAGCCTCAGTCACCCAGCCGGGCATGGTGGCACGCTTGACATTCGGCGGTGGAAACGCTTTCAAGAAAGCGGGATTCCAACAGTGGCCTTCATCATCAGGGTCAGTGGGCAGAGGCAGGCCAATGGTTGATAGACATGGTTCACGGGTGGGGGCAGGTATTCGCGCAGTTGTGCGGTTGCTTGTTATGTTGGTTGCTTCGAAAGCAAATAGGGTTATTGCAGTCAACCTGAGGACATTCCATCAAACCAAGAACGATACACTGTGAGTATATCGCTCACCGTCGTACGCTTTGCTACAACTTCATGCCCGCATGTGAATCGATTGAAAATCAAGAGGAGAATGCACATTTCGCAAATGTGGTGGGGGATGTTGGGGGGGGGGATGATTGGACCACCGTCCAGTTTCCCATAGACCTTTATAAAGGCAGCGCAGATCGTTCTTTTGCAGACTGGGAAGTGTCAGAAGGTATCACCTCGTGGCTCTGGCCTCAATCTCATCTCACTGTTCAGGGACCTCCGGCATTGAAGGATGGCATCTCTGGAAGATTATACGTGGAGATATGTCATCTAGTCGCTGTCCGAAAAGAACGAGGAAGTCGAACTACCCGTGCGTAGACTTTTGAGAATTAGTCAAAGAGATGGGAGACAGATATAGGTGGGTATGTCGTCCGAAAGGATTCAGTCTCCTGACAAAGTATAAAGGGGTATTCGGGAATAGGGAATTTTTTTGTGTTGACTAGAACCCCGAATCAAGCCTCAGAGGCTTCTGCATAGAATTGTTTGACTTATGATCGGGGTCTATCAATCTACCATTGTTTGATGAGTTCCTGCGTCGCCTCCTCGTTGAATGTAGGTACCATAAAATGGATGAGGCAAAATCCTGCTAGATGACGAACAAGAACTTTTCTCATTGTTCAAATGTGGGAAGTGCTCATAAATCATGCCGTTGGCTGTTCTGTAGGGGCCCCACGTATCAGCGGATGACGAAACGAGTTCAACAGGGTGCGCACTCAATGCGAATGGAAGCTACATCGCATTCCCAAGTAAGTCAGCAATAGCCTAATTGATACTTCGCATTTTACAAACTGTTCTGCTGACCTGTTGGCTCACAAGCTTGAACACACAGATGTGGCATGGGACCAATGGCTGACCAATGGGTCTCCCTTTGCAACGGCCCTAGATAGGTAGAAGGGATATCGGTGCGAGCACCAGCTGGTCGAGCTGCCTCTCTGGGATTCTGGGGTGAGGATTTGGACGCGATTCGCAATTCTGGGAGGACAAAAAAAGGTCGCCAAGCATGCGAAAAATTACCTACCATGCGGTAGCCTTTCAAATATGGAACAGGTGTTTGTGAAGTTCCCCAAAAGATATATCGGAATTCATCGCCATGCTGGTCCGATCAGGGGAAAGCTCACAATTAAAAACAGAACCTGTGATTTGGGTAGGCTTTGGATAGAACATCCTATAGGAGTCCGCCTACTAGCCGTTTTAAATCAGATCAACACACGCAACTTATAAAACTGTGCGGCACGCTGTAGTCAGACACTAGACGTTCTTGAAATGGGTTGACTTACAAGAGAATGTCGAAAGCCAAAAGTCCGAAATTTGAAAGTCAATTGAGGCCACGTACCTCTGAATGGAGAGCAAGAATGCATAAATCGAGTATCAACCAAAGGGTAAGCCTGATCCCGCCCTCTGACGACGGCCATCTCTGGCAACCTTGGGTCATGACATGTTGTTAGACTAGTGTACCAGCGTTGGCAATCACAATGTCAGGTGAACTTGGCCTAGTCCGCGCGCGGGCCTCCGAATCGCAAACGGCAAACCGGACAATTTGGGCGGAAAAAAATTCGCCGTAAGCAAGGCTGTCATAAAATCTTCGAATCCTTTGCTTTAACTACTCCACCTTGGCCCTCATGTCTCATTTCCTTGAAAAGCCTGTACGTGACAGCTGTAGCATTGAAGAAGATAAAGGACGAGCCATCGGAGGGAACAAACAAACCATCATTGAGCCTGATATTTTTGTAGTTTGGTGATTTTTTGAAAATTGCTCGATAGAGACACCTTTACCTGTGTGGCTCCAACGCCAGCAATTGAACATATCATCCAACGGTTGTCGGTGAATTCCCAAGGAGGAAGTGGGAGGGAGTTCGAACAACTCAAAATTGGTACGAAGCATTACTAGGTGGATTCATGGGGTTTTGCACGTGTGGCGCGGAGAGCTTGGGCGGGTCGAGGTAAGGTGAGGACGAACGTGCTTGTGGCACCGGACGCCACGTGCGATGATCGTTTAAATGGCAAACAGGACCAAAGGGTGCAATCATAATCGAAGCCTTCGTTGTGGACTTTTTGTTTGCGAAAAGTCTGGACATGCTGGCGGTTGCGCAACCGTTTAACCCGCCTCCAGACGTCGTCAGATCTCATAGAATTGCCTCCTCGTCGTCGTCCTCGTTGTCGTCGACACACTCATACCGCAGACCAACCCCAAGACCTCCACCCACCACGCCGTCGTCCTCGTCGTCCTCGTCGTCTGCACGGCCCTCTGTTCACCTCGACATTCGTACCGCGACACAACCACAGCCACCAGTCGCAGTGGCTCAGCAACCGCTACCACCCCCAGTAGTCGACATCCACTCCTACCCCGCTCACGACCTCCTTAGACTCCTCGCTTCGCTTCTTACTCAGATCGCAGCCACAAATGATTCTCTATCACCATTACCCTCCCCTTCAACATCACCACACGCCATTCACCCACATACACATACAGCCCTATGGCCCTCACTGACCACTGCGTCTCGAGTCGCCTTAACCACGCCAGCTGCAACACTCACTTTCCACGCACGAAATGTACCTACAATATCACTCGAAGCATATCTATTGCGTATCCTCAAATATTGTCCGACGACAAACGAGGTGTTCCTTGCGTTGTTGGTCTATTTTGACCGAATGAGCAAGTTGAGCGGGGATGCGGTCGGACGGAGCTTTGTCATTGATTCATATAATATCCACCGCCTCGTAATTGCAGGCGTTACCGTCGCTAGCAAATTTTTCAGTGACGTATTTTACACCAACTCACGATATGCAAAGGTACGCCGATTGGAGCAGCGTTTTTACGTCGTTTGCTTTTTTTTTTCTTACTTTTAACTTTACCTTAGGTGGGTGGCCTGCCACTAGCTGAGCTAAACCAGCTCGAGCTCCAATTCCTCCTCCTAAATGACTTCAGGCTGGTCATTTCAACCGCTGAGATGCAGCGGTACGCCGATCAGCTCATCGCGTTTTCCACCTCCAACGACGTCATACCCTCC
>JABAJT010019569.1:4652-17152 GCA_018850275.1 Tephrocybe sp. 9174TJB | reverse complement strand
CACCTCCACTCGATGATGTTGACGATTACGACAAAGGAAGCTGTAGTCGTAGATGCTGTGCACCATCACCTACTTCGGGCATAGTGAGCCCATCTCATCCACAGCAATTGAACATTACGATCCAATCTCTCAGAGAGCAGCCAACAAGAGATAAAAGCGCAAAGTTAGTATCCTAGCTGCTTCCTACTGTCATTTTGAACTCCTGTGTCTTTCAAGGAGTAGGAAACTTATTCCGTCTCGAACATCTACAATGGACTCTGGGAAATTACCCTCAGGACCTACACGTTACTTTCTTGCTCCACGCCCAGTCAAAGCAGTGACGGGTTTCGTCAACTTCGATGCAGCTCAAGGAAATCATGTCGATAGCCGAGAGCAACGTCAATTCATAAGCGGGCGTCTATCTCCACGAGGGGCGTCGTTACCGTCCCCTGCTCCAAGCGATGAAATACTCTTCCCGTGGTCTCCTCGTCCGCCAACGTCCGCAGGATTGCGCAAACCTAACGTGCACAGCGCGCGAGGCAGTCCAAAGCTGGCATATGCTGAGAATGCAAACCTTCGTTCCTTGCTTACTTCTCCACCACCAAGCCCCACGAGGACCAAGTTTTCAGAGAAGTCTTACGAGGCAAAGAGACAGCCCAAAGTCTTTGTTGAAGATGGTGAGATACCATTTTGATCGCTCATCATTCATGGCGATGACTAAAACTTCTTCAGACGAGCCCTCCATTGTGAAACAAATCCCCGGAAGAGCCAGTATCACACACCCAGCGTCGATACAAGGTGACTTGTCGAATCGAGTCATCATGACACCACCTCCGTTCTCTGGCAGCCCAGATCTCGATAAATTTGTCATTTCGTCAGCTGCAAAATATTCCTCTTCCGACGTCCAAGCAGTAACAAATCGATTGAAAGGCACCAGTGTTCAAGCGGAAAAGTTTTGTAATGCCCTTTTCAATGTATTACGGGACTTGAGAAAGTATAAAAAATTTCTCGAGTTTCGCGGGGCCGATGCGCAGCGCGTTTTGGATGATATTCAAATGGTGCGATATGGCCATTTGATTTTCCACTATGTTGGATGCTAAGCCTTCTTCAGATATTGGATGACCCATCGCTTGAAGAACAATTTCGGAGCATTCTTTTGATAGCTTTGATAAGACTATCAAGAAAATCTGAACTGTATCCGCGATGTTTTGATTTGACCGACGTCACTCGCGAAGGCGAATATCCAGTTGCAGATGGCCACTATTGTGAAATACGCCAAGGCCGCTTTAATAGTCAACTGATCTGCCTCAAGCTTGTCAAGACGTACACCGCATCAGACAGAGAATTATATCGCAAGGTAAATCAACATTGAGCGTGTTGCAATGTAATCATTGAAAAGGGCATAGGCATTTTTCAGCGAGGCGGTCATCTGGGGACAAATGTCGCATCCTAACGTCCTTCCATTCTATGGTATTTATAAACTAGGCGATACGCGTAACAGATTTGCTCTCATTTCCCCTTGGTTGCCAAATGGGAGCATTAGCGATTTTTTGAGGAAAAACCCGGATGTTAATAGAGGTGATTTGGTAAATCATTCATTGGACCTATATTTCGTTAGTACACTCATCCATTTCCTCCAAGGTTGCTGGGGTTGCAGCTGGGATGTCATATCTCCACAGAAACCAAGTTGTACACGGCGATATCAAGGGTGCCAATATTCTCATCACAGATTCAGGTCGAGCCTGCCTGACTGATTTTGGCCTCTCTTCTCTCGCCGAGGCCCATGGCGTCCAATATCCAGCTTTCTCTTCTGGTGGAACCGCTAGATTCCAAGCTCCAGAACTCATTGACCCCAACTTCGAACATCCAAGGAGTAAAGCCAGTGATGTATACGCGTTTGCCATGACTTGCTATCAGGTATGCTTGTTTCTCGTGCGATGGATAAAAACACCAATTCATTCGACTAGATCTATACAGGACATATACCATTTTTTGAGGTGAAAAGGGATTATAATGTCTTGCTAAAGGTTGGTCGTGGAGAGCGACCTGAGAAACCACTCGACATGTTGTGTCAGACTCTTGGACTCACCAATGCACTTTGGGCCTTGATACAGGATTGTTGGGAACAGGCGCCGAACAAACGTCCCAATGCTTCCCATATCTTGGAAAGGCTGTTTAAGATCATTGGTCATGCGACTCAGATGCAAGAAGGTTGGGGCGACCTTTGTCCTCCTCGTCTGAGAGAGCCGGAACGAGGCACACGTCGTGATAACGATTCAGGCTCATCCTCAGAGGAAACGATTCGTCTTCTTCAATCAACCGGTCTTTTTGTATGTTAAACTGCATTCAATTTTTTGAACGTGCTTTATTCCGCTTCAGTAATACAGTTCTAGTATGATGGGCTACTATGTACCTATGCCCAATACATCTGTCTTTGTTCTCAACCCCTGTGTTCTATAGTCACCCTTTTTCAAATTGGAACCACTCATACCTTCAGCATCGGACCTATCATAGATGTGAAAGGCCTTATGATAACATTGGTACCTGGTGAGCGACGGGCATTGGGGAGTACAAGTCAAGATTGTGGCGCCTATTGCTCACCGCGTCAAGTACTTGTACCTCATTCACCAAGAATAAAGCCTAAATGTGGTAACGGCCGCAAGACTCATACTTGGCCGTTGCGAGTCTTCGGGTATGAACGTTCGTTATGCAACCTGGGTATGCGCCTATGTAAGGGTCAAGTAAGGACGATCAGTACTACGGAACGTAAATTCAGGGCTGTCCGAAATTTCCCTCCTTCCTGAACCTGCATCCTGATATTTGAATGAACGCCACTGTTTGTGGTGCCTCGAGATTCTCGGAATTGGCCAGGTAAATAGTCGATCTCTATCCGTCTGGTCAAGAGTCATGAACAAGTTGTAAACGCAGCGTGGACGTAACGCGCAATTTGAATAGTTGAGCCGCGATCTGAATAGTAGAGGCTGATTTGAAGCAAAGTAAGTAGTAAGTCTCCTGTCTGCATTCTGGCCATGCACTTAGGCGGCGACTTAGCACCCACCATGTCGTAGGAGATCGCAAGTGGTCCCAAGATGATATCCATTATGTTCAACGGTTCTTCAGTCCTGATAGATACCTGCCCGTAAGTAGTACTGGCGGGATAAATTCCCGCTAATTAAGACAGTAGGAGGTTAATCGAGGTCCGAGTCCAGTCACGCGTGGGCCGCGGTCCTTTGCCAGTTGTGACTCTGAGGCAGGCAGCCAGCTCACAGTTGACAATGAACTTTGAGATCGAGAGCCTGACATGCTCATGTGATCCGGCCGCCCCTTAACTCAGGCTGTCGAGGTTGACAATGACAGAGCTGAGATTCACAGAACCACTATACTCTTACTGTACACTCGTGGCGGGGAACCATGCTTCAAAGGCTGATGCACATATACGGGCGTACAAATGACGAAATGACATATCACACTGCCCGGGAGCGGTGAAGAAATTTTCTGTGAGTATCGACGCATTGGACTCATTTTGTGAACCAACTCCGAACAGCTGTACAGGCGCTAAACTACTGATAGAAAAGGCACTGAAGTTGACGCCTGTCAGTTGATACTTAACCACACCATCCTCTCCCCACAGCGATGGATTCTCTCGCATCTCCTGAACCCGAAATTATTGTTGAACAACCTGAAGGCTCTGATGAAGAAATGGAGGAAGCTGCCTCCATTGAAGCGATGGACGTGGACTTTTCTACGGATTTCCTCCATGCGAAGACCAGATCTTTTCGCCAGGGGGCACTGAGGCCAGCCGATCATCCGATGGACTGGGACCAGTATGTCGTTACCTCTGCCGCTGACATTGAGAGCAAGATAGCCGTCGGGCCAACAAGCACTAGCAGCTTGGAAATCGGCACTCAGATTTCTGACATTTGCGCATACCTCATTGGCGTTTTCAGTGACATGGGGAAGTACACAAAATTCTTGAGCTATCGTGGGGAAGCTGCTCAAGACTTGCTGGACCTCCTCCAGAAGGTGTGAGAATTTTGCTTGGTTTTCTGAATTGCACGACACTGACGCAGCCCATAGCTACTTGATCATGACGCACTGGAAGCCTACTTTCGATCAATCCTCTACGTTGCTCTCGTTCGGTTATGCCGAAAATCTGAGCTCTACCCAAGATGCTTTTCCCTTACTGGTGTGGATGCGAATTTCGCAGATTATCCGTTGTCCGGCGGGGGGTTTGGTGATGTCTATAAGGCCCTTTACCAAGGCAAGCCTATTTGCCTCAAGGTTCTCAAGATGTATCAAAGGACGAATCGATCAGAGGCTTCACTCCTTAACAAGGTGTGTAGGATATCTTCTCTATCTATTACTCTAGTCACTCTCGTTGCTAGTCATTCTCGCGTGAAGCTGTGGTCTGGGGACAACTGTCTCATCCAAACATCCTTCCTTTCATAGGCATCTATCGTCTGAAGGATGAATATGGTAGATTATGCCTGGTTTCCCCCTGGATGGATTACGGAAATATCAACGACTACTTGAAAAGTAGGCCGCAGGTCGATCGAACAACTCTGGTACTTGCTTCTTGACACGTCCTTCCCCTTCACCTGATCAGGAGAATTTCTACAGATATCTGACATCGCAGCAGGAATGGAATATCTGCACAGAAACGGTGTCGTTCACGGAGATATCAAGAGCCTGAACATACTTGTAACGGCTTCTGAGCGGGCATGCCTTGCTGATTTCGGTCTCTCATACGTCTCCGATGCCACTGGTCTCAAAGGCCAAGCACTCTCATCTAACCACGCTGAGGGCGGTACCCAGGGCTTCGAGGCGCCAGAGCTAGTGGATCCCGAAGCCGACTTTACCAGGAAGACGGAGGCGTCAGATGTGTACGCTTTCGGGATGGTCTGCTACGAGGTATCTACGCCGGTAAACGTGAAAAGGCCACTAACATTACATATAAATAGATGCTGGCGGGTCAGCGACCATTTGGGAAGGTGAAGCCCATCGCCGTTATCTCGAAGATCATGAAGGGCCAGTACCCTGAACGACCGAGGGGCAAGGTGTATTTAGCGCGTGGCCTGACCGACACCATGTGGACATTAATGGAGCGATGTTGGTCCACGCTGCCGACCGGAAGACCAACTGCCACTCAGATTTCGCAAAGCATTCCTCGAGTCGAAATGGACCTCCATGACGTATCGTGGGCACATACTCGAAGGCCAGCCTTTGATACCTCAAGCGGTCAACCCGACCTGACTATCACAAATGCTCTCTCGCACTTGAAATCCATCTAAATTCTCTCGAAGACAAGGTACTTGTGCTTCACCCCTCTACGGCACCACAACTGACTCGATGTGTGATTTCTTCAGATGTCATTAGCAAACCAGACTTGCACATACTTTGTACCGAATGCAGACATTATGAAGCATATTTAATGCGTTGATGCACCAGTTGCTTGGGTCTGGTTTCCGTGTTCGACGCACCTTAAGACACCTCATGCTCTGCGTTGAATTGGAAAAAAAGGCCACCCATGATGACTCCTGGGCCCATACTCGAAGGCTAGCTTTTGATACGTCCGGCGGTCGACCCGACGTCACTATTACGAATGCTCTCTCGCACTTGAGATCTATCTAAATTCTCATGTCGAGGTGCTTGCGGTACCGTGAGGTTCGATAGTCATTTCATTCAGGTGCCCTGACTGAACCGACAAGTAATTCTCTAGATCTATGGGCCATTCATTATCTGTACATACTTTGTGCACAAAATGACATCAATATGAAGCATGATTAGTTCAATGATGGCATCCAAGCTTGGGACAGTTATCCGTGTTCGATATAATTTGAGGCCCTCCTACTTGCGTACAATTGAAACACAGATCATGATTCAGAGATTGGTTCCTCGCAGGGGACGCAATGATGTCAAAAACAACATCTGTGAGTGTCAACTTTGAGTCTGTTCTCCAACCTGCAATTGATTCTTATCCGTCCATCGTCTTCTTTTCCCTGACCAGTCGCCGCCGCAAGGTAGGCATATTACAGAACAATTGCTGTGAAGCTGTAAATGCCCTGGACCCTATCGACAGCATCAATGGAGCTTTGCTAGACATGGCCTAGTTGTCTTTTTTTAAGCTCGCATGCTTGTTGCACATTGCAGACGGTTGGCGACCTTCACGCAAATTAAGCAGATCTAAATCGGAGGATTCCTGAGAGAAGGACTCCATGTTCCTCCGCCGAATGGCCAAAGGTATATCTACCGCATGCTGCACTTTTTCCGCATATTGGGGTGGCCTGTCTTCATCCGAGTTTCGGGCTATACGCAATCGAAATGGTTGTTCTCTGAATCAATCCAGGGTCAGAGATACTGAACATCCTGGAGGCAAGCATGGCTTTAGTATGTAAAATTTGAGTCCTTGCGTTGTTAGCCGTTTTGCTCGACGCAGACGGAGCTCACGACAACACCAATAGTAAGACCTACTACTATACCCTAGTTGATAGTCTTTGATAACGGTCAGAATAGGAGCCTCATTTAATTTTTCTCGAAACCTGGATCGAGGATGCATGACTGAGTGTTGTGAAAACAATATCTGTCTTGATCAACAGTCCATATATATAAGCAGCTGTCCAGCGGTCGCATTAAATACGAGTACTAAGGAATGTCTATTTCGTACCCCTGCTTAAAATGTAGCTATCCAGCGTTGGGGGTTGCGTACTTTTATATACATACCGCAATGGTCATGAATGGAAGATTATTACTAAAGGTAAAGAAAAAATAATCTCACGACCCCTTAAAAATCTTCAAGCAAGATGCCAGCACTTGCACTCCAACAAATCAAACCAAGAAACCAAGAGAAAGCTTTGAGAGTTCGTTTGAGGCAGAACGCAACGAGACAGGTGCGATTGCAACCAGCTACGTGTGGCGCGTGTTTGTGTCAACCTCTCTCCAGCTCTTGACGAGTGTACGGCGGATGCTTTCAATCCCGGGTTCTGGGCCATCCTTTTTGTTAGGGAGACTGTACTTGTCATCCTTCATGATGTCGGCAGCGCTTCGTCTATCCGAGGGTGCCAAGGGGTGGTTCCTACTCATATGGAGTGGTTAATAGTGCAACAACACCATGATGGGGTGCGGGCTTACCATGCGTTGTACACAAAGACGGAGGGCTCAGGGTTGGAGTACTGTTATGGAAGCAAGGCATTGTCAAATATATATCCAGGGTAACAAGACGAGGGCAATCGTACAGTAGTGATCTCGTGCAGTTCACGCTGGATGGAGAGGCAGAAGTGGTCGAGATCGAGATCATTCAAGTCGTAGTTGAAAGGATTCTCGCTAGGGAGGGGGTACTTCATCAGCTAACGCCATATGTAAATTAATACTAACACATACATCTCCTGTCCAATTTCCAAGAAACCGAGAAGAAGGAAAGATGCGAATGCCGTTCCTGGGATCGTGTACCATCTGAAGGAGGAGTAGATTTGGAACTATCAAAAGGGTAAGAGTGCTTGCGAGGAACCAGAGGAACAGATTGCATACAGGAAGGAAAAGAAGATACAACCTAAGGTGCACAAGGTTAACTAATTTCTATGTTGTATTGGCTGAAAACACGCACCACAGAGAAAGCCTCAAATGAGCCTGGTAGGCGAATGGCAGAGGTGTATTCCTAATACGTTCGAGGTTGGATAAGGTATCTTGCAGGGACGCAATGCCAGCAGTCAAGCCGGTCGCAACAGCTGGTACTACGCCAGGCAAACGTACAGCGTCTGAAGGTTTACAAGCTTAGTGGACATCCGAAGATTTGAATGGAACCCAAACGGACATGAAGCATAACTGTGGATGATCATGTCAACACTGTTCTTGTCGGGTACCAAAAACAACACTCACCCTGACAAAACCATACACAGTTCCATTGGGACATTGCTTTCGACCTGATCCAGCTTCTTCCTCTTCAACCTCTCCAGGCGTTCGTGCTCCGGGATCGACCTCCTCAAGAGCGTCCTACCCAGCCACTTGAAGACTCTCAAGAGGGGAATATAATCAAGAAGCGATGATTCGGGTGGGTTGCGTGCAGGCTTGAGAGGGTGGTGGCTGTCGACTTCGGGCAAAAGCTTCTCTGGGTCAAAAGTATTGCGACGCGAACGGCTGCGTCCCTCGCTGTTCCCTCCAAGGGAGCGGAACCAAGATGCCTGAGACTTGTTGTCTTCGACTGGGGTGTCATTACGGGAATGTGTCGGGAGGGACGCAGTCCGCTGCGGGTGATGACCTTCGCCATCGGCAGCCGAACGGGGGTTCGTGTGACCTTTCCTCTTCCGTGAGTTCTCATAGTCATCCGATGAGCTCCACAGGGGCAGTTTGTCGTCCTCGGAATGAGCACCTTGATTGGCGTAGCGAGGAAGGAAACAGATGAGAGGGTAAAGATCCTGGTAGTAGACTCCAGGTTCGCTTCGAAGGAAATGCTGCGAGAATATGTTAATGCGCGGGTGCTGTCTGTTAAACGGTCACACATACTTTGACGGACACCGAAAAGGCTTGAATCTGTGGATAACATCATGGCCTGTGAGTATGAATTTCCAGAGCTATTCTAGTACGCTCACCAAATTGATCATAGTCTTCTTCTCCAAAACGACCTGCAATTGAGCTTTTTCGGGAGACAAGTCTGGGATACTTCGGTCGCTGGGTATATGGAGCCAGATCTATTGACAGGATAAGGCAGAACTCGCGTGCAGCAAACTATGGAATTACCAGCCACCGCTGTCAACACAAGTTCAGCGCATATCTGGTGGAAACACGTACTAGTGGCAATCAGTGTAAAGAAAAGAACCTCGGGCCAGATGTCGTTAATCACAGTCGCTTGGAAGCGTTTTGCTGTCCATGTCCCATGGAAGAGGGGATTGTGAGCAACCATTGTTGCACAAAATTATATCAGTCGTAAAAGAGAGTAGCTGAACGCGAGGCGGCACGTTCCTCTATAGCACAAGGTCGAGGATTCTGTTCTAAGCCGCTGAGGCTATCGTCGTGAGCAATCGTCAACAATAAGTAGACGACGGCAAGGAAAGTGGGGCACTTTGGCCAGAAGAAAAGTCGGTTATAAGGCAGCGCCGGATCACGCATCGTGGTAGAAACGAGCCCTTTTATTTTTTTGTGACAAAATGGGAACACACTAATATTCATGCCAAGAGAACAACGTGTGACCGGGCCCCCAAGCACAACAATCCATATGTTTTCATTCCTCTTCACTTCAATTTTGAGTATTCGATTTTTTTGGCACAAAGGGTGGCTCACCATCCTTTCACATGCCTTGCGCTCGAGGCGAAGGTAATTCCACTTCCTCAGCGGCTCTCAATGAGTTTATTTCGAGATGACAGTTCCTGATTGGAACATGATCTTTCTGGCAGAACCAGACCCAATCACCGTAGAAACCCGCTGAAGGGTTGCCCTTGAAACACATCTTTCCACCCTTGTTTACTTCCGTGGGTTCAGGTGCGTCCACAGTGACGATATTGTGCGATTCGAAGTTGATTAAAACCAAACCATGATTCTGAATCCTTGTGACCACCGTGATGTCTATAACGAGGACCTGCAAGTATCTTGATTATCGATGGCGGCATACTATCGACATCTTCACACGTTAGTCTGGGATATTAAAGCCACAACTCCGGATCCGTCGCCGCCTCTTCTCCACTCGGAGATGGATTTAATAATATTCGAGCTGTACATCTAACTTTCGAAAGCTCCTCCATTCAACAACCTACTAGTAGGGAAAGAGTTCGTTGAGTACCATTTGTTTACTTCAGGACGCCGCCCCAAGTTGGCGTCGATTCAGCGTGCTCTTGATATTAACAGAGCCCCATGCCACCAACTACGATTATGGCTTGTAATACAAGAAAGCTTCATGAAACGTTCCCCGCCCCCGCCTCAAGGCACCAAACTTTTCTGTTTTTAGACGGGGCAGCTAACACAGTCGACACTGCCATCTGGCATCCGGTGCTTATATGCGTGGCAGATGGTCATGCCTTTACCAAAAGTTCTAAATGTCAGGCTCCACTTGCAACTGTGCCATTCCATGCCGATGGCAATCGATTGTCAGACAACCTCTCGATAACGTTGTTCTCGACATGTGTGATTTACATACCTACTTTACATATATTTCCAGTGAGATATTCTTTGCATACATGACTTCTGTGTTTCTGTGACAGTTCGCCGAATGCTCTAGACGACGGCACTTGGACATCTTTCCGATGGATGCGAAAGATTATCAACTCAGGGTTTCGGGACACAGACACGGGGACAAGGCCACGAGGTGACCTCCTCACCAACAATCCATAAGTACTTGAGTGGGAAGTGCCACTGCCACTGATGCACGTTTTGCGGTAATGAACGCGAGACGTCGCAATTCATTTATGTACCTCGATGACCCCACACCGCGTCAACCATCGCTACGCAAGAATTAAAAAATTTCATGTTGACTTCCTTACTAACTGTATAAGTACATTACATATCCTGTTATCGGTATCCATCGTCCCGCATCTCCCAAAGAATATCACACATTGCACCGACTTTCGAGATATGAAGGCGCGCAAATAGTAATAATACTGATGCTGTAGCCAGAATCACTGTTGTTGTGCAATGCTCATCAAGCTTCCGACGAACGTCAAGATCTAGAGAGGCGGATAGCAACCCAAGGTGAGTTCAGATAATCAATGAATCTGAAACGAGTTTGACTGACAAGGCGAGGCCGAACATCAACGATGTCCTCGGGGACCAAAAAGATGAGAGCGTTCATCTTCCTTGCAATCGAGATGGCCAGTTTAGCTGTGAAAAGGAAACGATCGGATCAGCACTCGGTATGGTTCAAGGAGGGGGCAATGCCAAAAAAGTGCTCACCATTCTGCCTTCGGTCATCGTACGGGCCCGTCTCTGAGACACTGATGATGAGGTTCGGGTCGACGATACCAGGACGGATGGCATCGAGAAGGTCAAGGAAGAAGAGACCCGTCGTGATCGAGGGATCTTTGAACGAGCGGATAGCGCGTACGTCGGGCTTGGCGCGTTGTGCGGTCGTGTTGGCCCACTTGAGCATGTCAGTATCAGTGATTGGCCTTCCACCGCTAGACTTTGAAAGGTCCGAGAGAGTCTTGGATATGCTCATCCTTCCAGAGATAAAGCAATGTCAATCCCCACAATGTTTCATCAAGACCCAAAGAAGATAATCACCTCATGAGTTGCCACACAAGACCAAGAACAAGTGTCTTCCTGCCATCTACGATATCTGCACCCTGAATACCGACCAAGTGCATACCATTCTGCTTCCCGAGTTCAACTGCGTAGTTGGTATTCTCCACGGCCTTGAATCTCGAAAGGGTGCTTTGATTAGGTGTAACACCGATATCCTCTGCTTCTTCATCACCCTCTCCGGCGTATCCACCACTAGCATACGACGCAGCACCTGCACCCTCCTTGGGCTTCGACACTCGGCGCCAAACAACGCTACCAGGGAGCACCTTGTCGTACGCCTGCAGGATAATGAGTCCATCCTTGAGGTTTTCAAAGAAGTTGTAAACGCCGGGCTCGACGTTGAGCGAGTTGAGCCAGAGGGTGAATACGCGTGCCTCGCGTTCGCCTTCGGCATCGAAGTCCTCCACCGCACCGTAGTCCTTAGCTTCTTGTTCATCGAGAGGCTCAAGCCCTGGGTGGGTGTTGAAAAGGTTTGCAACAAAGGCAAGGTTGAGACGCGGGTTTCCGGAGACGAGGGACGAGGGGGTCAAGAATTTGCGACATTTGATCTTGTCCGCGTTTTGGAGCACCTTTCATACAAGGGATGAGAAGATTTGCGTGTTGAGGAGAAACAAGAGCTCACCTGTTCTGCGCGAGTGCGAAGGTCAGGCGTCTGAAGAGGTGCAAGGGAGCAGTGCTCTGGTTGGAGTTGGTGCAAGAGAACGGTGTAGTTCTCGCCATCGGACACATCCCTGCTAAAGTTGTTCACCCTGGGATGACGTCATCCAGTCAATAAAACATTCATCTCCTCCGCAAGAAACATACCGTCTCTTCGAGCCAGCGGCTTTCAGATGGTAGTTGAACCACCGCAGCAGGATCTGATCAGGCGTCAGGCGTAGGAGATCATCGATGGTCTCGCCCTCTTCGCAAAGCCTGTACAGCTCGGGATGAATTTTGATATCGACCTGTGCAAGGAGACCTCTGCGAATGATCTGCCATATCAGACCCAGAATAAGATGTTCCCTGCCCTCTGCGATATCCGTGGAGCCAATGTTGACGACAGAGCAACCGATGGCTTTGGCAGATGTGATAACGATGTTGTTGTTCTCCGTGATCTGGAAGGCGTTTAGGGGTTTCCGAGCGGTAGGCTTGTTCAAGACACGGGCGTCGATCGTGTCGGGCACTGAGTCGTTGATTAGTTTGCAGAGAACAAGACCGTCTTTGCACTCGTCGAAGAGTTGCATTGTGTTTGTCGGGATCGGGTAGCGGGAGCCAATGTCTGGGTCATTCTCGATGACCTACAGGACACTACCTTAGAT
>JABAJT010019568.1:0-14967 GCA_018850275.1 Tephrocybe sp. 9174TJB | reverse complement strand
GGCTTGTTGGTTCCTTATGATGAGGAACGACTCCTCGGTGGTAGCGGCGCCGGTACGGTATTTCAATCCATCGCCTATATCATCTTCTCAACGCGTGAACAGCTGCCTCTCCTTTCGTTATCACTCTCAAGAACGCTGGTATCAAGGGCCTTGATCGTAAGTTTTCCAGCCAATTTCCATAACAAGTCTTGTTTTCATGTTTTTTCATAGACTTCGTCAACGTTGTTATCTGCATCTCCGTTATTTCTATTGGATTGTCTTGCGTATATGCTGGCTCCCGAACTCTCACCGCTCTCGGAGAGACTGGTTATGCCCCAAAGATCTTCTCCTATGGTCAGTCTCCGACTTCTATTTGATTTTATGACATTTACCAATTCCCGACAGTTGACAAGTCATCGCGCCCATTATGGTCCGTAGTCGCGACACTGCTCTTCGCCCCCCTTGCCTACATCAATCTTGCTGCTGCCGGAGACACAGTCTGTCAGTGTGGTTTCAAACTCGACGTCACCGTGTTTGGTTTCTGACCTGGTTTTATCTGTCTCAGTTGTTTGGCTAGTTGCTCTGTCTGGCCTTTCTACAATCTTTACATGGATGTCTGTTTGCCTTTGCCAGTACGTTCAGTGTACCGATACACCTTTATGTTTGATCTCATCCTCCATCAGCATACGGTTTAGGAAAGCATGGGTTAGCCAAGGACATTCCTTGGAAGAACTCCCCTTCCGCGCTCTGGGCGGTGTTTACGGATCATGGTTTGGCCTCATCCTACTCTCTCTCGTTCTGATCGCACAATTCTACATCGTGAGTGGAAACTTCTATCGCGCGCAGTTCGTCTTCTCATCGCGTCAATCAGGCTATCTGGCCCATAGGTGGCATGAGTGAAGACCCCAAAGAAGTCGCTTCAGCATTCTTCTGTATGTATAGTTACGTGTCTATGTGGTGCTGTAGCTGATTTGTGCCCCCTATCCAGCCGCTTACCTCGGAGCGCCCATCATGATCCTTTTCTGGGTCATAGGATACATCTGGAAGAGGAGACTACCTATGAAGATCTCTGAGATCGATCTCGATACAGGACGCAAAAGTTGGCTCACTGTTGAGGAAATGCGCGAGGTACGCTGTCATCATCTTTCTCCTTTCTACCATTCCTAATGTTTGATGCAGTATCGTGCAAGCCGCAAGGCTGCTCCTCTCTATATACGGATATATCGCATGTTGTTCTCAAATTAAGAGGATCGTCCGTTGTGTTACCTTCAAAACGAATGTTTCTTAATGATCCCTCACGGACATCTTCGAATCCTTTATATACTCTGCAATGGCGTTCCATCTCGATTGTCGGATGCCAGCTTCAATGATATAGCCACCTTTGAATTTATTTAAAGTGATCGAGTGGTCGGGGATGAGAGGTACGTTCCAGTGCCAGAACGCATACATATCGGACCCAAAGTCGATCTCGTCAAGATGGCCAATGACTTGATTCGAAAAAATCAAGGAATTTGCGCCGCTTCTCCGTGTAGGTATCGCATTTCCTCCGATCTCGGCTACCCACGAGTTATATGCCTGAATGAAAGGAACGGTGCGCACGGCGTTGAGTGTTTGCCGATTCAGAACAGCGAGTTCTGCAAGCGACATCGTCTTTAACTGTTGCTTTGTGAGAGGAGGTAGAGAGCATGGCATGATGCTGTTATCTGTGGGTTTGTAAGTTACGGGTAGTTAAACTTGTCATCAGGAGAAACGCACGAGTATAGTTCTCAAATAATGCATTCTTTTCAATCAAAATTGTTCGAAGGGATATTGCGTTCGTCGCACATACGAGGTTGCTGTCAGTCTCTTGGGAGAGAGCAGTCTAATGCACAGGTCAGCAGAATCTGGCATCAAGTAGTGCTATTGTTCATACCTTCAAGAACCACGCCACGATGACATCGCCGGTAGACACCCAGCCTGTCCCAGACTTCTTGACTTCATCTTTGACCTTCTGTACCATCTCTTTGACCACATCTTCTCCTAGGTAGAGCCCCTTCACCTCGGCGCTCTTCCACCAATATTCATACACCATTCCAATGGCAAAAGAGAAAATATTCATTATTGTCGCACCTACAAACTCGCGCCGAATATCTGCCAAGGGAGCTGGTTCCTGGGTATATAGAGGTGCGGCGGTGGCCAACTCGTTCAAGGTTCCGCTCATGACATTTGTCTTGGAAAACGCAGGCACGTCCCAAGTCATGCCAGCAAGTTCCGAGTTCAGGGCACGAATGATTTGGCCTATTCCGAACGCGTCAAAGACGCCGTGTGGCACTGATATGCCAACACATGCACAATTTTCAGCTTCTGTGACGTGGATCGAGACAATAGGCGAATTGGAGGAGGAGAAGGCACTGAGAGAACTAGGGGTGGATGAGTGCCGAAAGAATTTGAGAGATGGTCTGGGGAGAATCTCCACAGAATTCTGGCCAAGAATCGTGAGCGGGGTGTCCAGAGGAACTGCAACTTGGCTTGTTGTGAACCTGAGACGGTGGGAGACATCGCCTTTCATAGGGACCCGAATACACCAGGTATTGAGTTCTTTGGACCATTCTAGACGACCTGCCAGAGGGATTAAATACTAACATTGCCTTCTCGAAAGTTCCTTACCATGGGGATAATCTGCACAATCAGTGAGTATGGTCAGGTATTCATCTTATTGCGTTGTGAGCTGAGAGGCATATGTGAACTAGCTTGGCAATATTTTATCAACTTCCCAAGGGATCGTTGGATCTTCAAACTCATCGTCTTCACCACCTTCATGCTCTCTTTGTTAGACACCGTTGCCGATGGCTACTGGGCCTATGAATGGACAGTAACATATTACGCTCAACCAATGATTATGGGAGTCCTCCCAATGTAGGTTCTCTCACTTTCCACATTTCATTTGCCATGGATGCGATCGAATTCACTTAACTTTCTTTTAGTGCCTTGATCATTGAGATTTTCTGTGTGTGAGTTATGGCTAGGTCTACCCTCTCGTTACCCTCTCACACAACCATTTCTAGTGGCTCCACAAGTCTGATCGTTCAGGTTTTCTTCGCTTGGAGAGTCTGGAAAATTAGCCAGCAACGCAACTACTATGTTCCCATGTTTATCTGCTTGATGTCCACTTTGCAGTGGAGTGAGACTATTCCCTAGCTCCTGAAATGATAGACTAACACATTTCTTTGCAGGCGTTGTACTCTGGGTTGTGGTTTATTGGTCCCAGCATCGAACTCTTGCCGACGTCGGTGGTGTTTTGTGAGTAATAATCGATCCTCGCCATCCCAGAGGATCCTAACACTGAACATTGCTACAGGCCAGTAGGTCCGTGTCTCGTTTTCCTAAGACTGATATGTAATGCTGTCGGCTAATACTGCGATTCTCAGGGTATACATGGCTGGTGTCCTCAATGTGAGTGAAATATCTGAAACTTCCCGGGCGTTGCACCGTATCAATGGGTCTCTGCATATAGTGTTGCCGATTTGAGCATCTCGGGTGCTATGATCTGGTATCTTGGGATCAAGCTAAGAGGTCTGTCTATGCGAACAAAAGAGTGAGTGAAGAGTTACAGAGAATGCTCCTGCCGAACTCACCCTTCTCCATTTTATATAGGACATTTAATGGCATCATATCACGCGCTGTGCAAGCAAACATTCTTTCACTGCTAAGCCAGGTCGTGACGTTTGCGTTATTCAAGGCCAACGTTGGTCTATATTTTTGTAAGCTTTGAGCGCTCTGCTAGGTGTCCCTACTCATGCTTCTGCAGTCCTTAATGATTTCACAATCGTTAAGGTCTATACCTTCACTCTTATTATATCGTGTATGTGGACATATCTTGAATTAACTTGTGCTGATATTCGCTCAGTAAATACACGGAAAGGGGAATCTGCTCTCCACAACTCTTCTGAGCGGCCGGAAAGTCCAAAGCCGACTGGAATATCTTTGTCGCAACTGTCCAGCACTGGTTTTCGTCGATCAGCACTGGCAAATCCCAACGTGTCAATTGATATTCAGTAAGGGATTACTCGCTTCTACATAAGCATCCCGTTCACTCTGGGCCTAGGCAAACTCTTGAAATTGAGGCCGATTCATGGGAACATAGTCATTCATATACCGCTAAAGTGGATCCTGAAAATGTACGGTACTTTGAACTAATTCTGTGCTTCGGCTGCTAATTCGTCGTCTATTAGGGCCTAGATCACGAACAAACACCCGGCCGAGCCGCTCTTTAATCGATTGATTAATCGTGTTTATAGTCAACGTTGGATACTCAGCAATAATATGAAAGATCTGATACCGAAACCTTCATGTTTAACGTTGAAATTCCCTTCAAGATGTTCAAGCCACTGTTGAGCGCTGTTCTCCTTGATGCCTAAATTTGGATGGATTCCGCCACCAAACGCGTCTATCAAAACGTGTCACGTTGGCTGGCGCGACCCATGTGACCTTTGTTTATGATTGATTGCTTGTCAACTAAGGTTGGAAATCAACGCGTCTCTGTTCCTCCCATCTTCATCCCCCCTTTTTTGCAATCTTGCCCGCTGTTATAATGCCTCGCAAATCAGCTGCAGCAACCAAGGAGGGTAATGAGTCCTCTGAGCCCCGTCGTTCCTCGCGGATCAAGGAACAACCCAAGCCCGAGCCCGTAGTGAAGAAGCCAGCCAAACCTAGAGCGAAAAAGGCCGACAAGGAAAAGGAGAAGCAGGCAGAGCAAAAGGAGGACGAGCAGAAGGACGAACAGAAGGACGAGCAGAAGGATGAGCAGAAGGATGAGCAGAAAGAGGGAGAGGGAGAGCCTAAGGAAGACAAGCCCAAGTCTACCAAAGGAAGGAAGCGTAAGGAGGCTGACGAGCCCAACGGTGACGCCGAAGCTGCAGTGGAGGAGCCTCCCGCGAAGAAGGTAACTCATAATACTTTGGAAACAATCTGATCCGTTTAATTTAACCTCATTAACAGACCAAACCCGCTTCCAAGGCCGGTAAGCCTGCATCCAAGGCTGCGGCTAAGCCCCCATCGACTGCTACTAAGCCTGCCTCCAAGGCTAAACCACCCTCTCGGGCTAGTTCTAAGAAGCCTGCTTCCAAGGTTCGTTCAACTTTGTATTCCAACTTGACCCTATTTTCGCGAATTATGATCACTAGAGTGGTCGTTAACTGGAGGAATATTCTTCTAACTCGATTTCATTACAGGCTGAAGCAAAGGCTGCTGAAGAACAGGCACCGGCTGCTGTTGAAACGATTGCTGAAGAACCTGAGGCTGAGACTGAAGTTGCAGCTCCCGTCGACGTCCCGACACCCGCCGTAAGCCCCTACAAAGCTCAGCAATGGTAATATAGGCTTATGCACTTACTACAGGCTTAATTTGAAACCCATTGCCCCGCCGTCCCGTCCATCTCTGTTGTATTGCATTCCTGCCATCCTACAAATCGTAATGTTCCCCCCTCATCCAGGATGGACGGCCCTGTACATCGTATTTATAACGGCTTCCTGGTCAACCCGGCAACCAGCTCACGAAGAACAACCCACCCGAGCCTGTTTATTTTTGTCCTAGCCTCTCAACAAAAATACGTCTTGCTTTCGCCATCTGCTTTGATTCGTCCTTCCTATTTCTCTTTATTTTTTATGATCGCAATATCGCTTAACCTATCCCTGCACCCTTGATGTATATGTGTGTATATTATGTGCGTACATCTCGACCGCGACAGGCGTGCGACGTATCGCTTTTATCCCATATTCATCGTTCCTCTGTATTTCATTCTATCTATTGGTGATGCCTCTACTATCTCTTCCCATCCCGTTCCCCCCTCTCACGTCCCCTCCCCTGTTCTTTATTAAAGGTCTTGCTTGGTGTTGTAGTAGGTAACTCCCTTATATATATTTTGTATTGGTTCGTCTTTGCGTTTTGGCCCCGATTGGAATAAATGGTTTATGTTGAGAACTAGGCCATTTAGACCGCGCTTTTTTGTCTTAAGGCCATGTCCATTTGTGTGGATCGACAAGGGCTTTACGCATTCGACCCGTCATATCCGAGCGAAGTTGCGTTTGGGTTCAAAATACAGCTTGCGCTTTTCAAACATCTTTATCTACTAGTCCTGGCACTTGATACTAATGTGGCGCGAGTGTTTTGCCACACCAGCTTGGACACAATAACTTATTAGCAACCAGACCTCCCAGGAATACAAAGACAGGCAAGCTTATCGTGTACTATGACACCCGTAAATGTGCCTCCAGGGGTGTTCTGCCCCCGGAGGGATATTGGAAGGAAACATCAGGTAAAATAAGTTAAATGATGAACCAGAGAACTTCCGAGGTCCGAGGACTAATATCGACATGCACAACAAAAATACTGCAACCAAGCGCTAGCAACACCTTCATCATGATGTTCCCGCTATCAGTGTTATAATAGGGGGCCAGTTGGCGTCTGGTTACAAGCCGTCAATACGTAGGTTATGTTCACGAACAGTAGGAAGCGATGGGTACCTCAGGTCAAGCCTTCTTCGATTTTTTGGACTCGTCGCTGGTCAAGTGCAAGTACCATGCACGTGGACGAATAAATGTCGGACAAGCCCTGGAAGAGAATAATATTATCGAAAGCAAGTAAAACAATTAAAACCAGCCAAACGAAGACACAAGTTGTTGTTCAACTTCAACGAGGTTCGTATGGCGGCGGGACCGTAACGGTCGTAGCCAAACTTTGTCTCATACCCTGTTCTCTTACCACATCTTCGACCTCCGTCTCTCTCGTCAACTCTGCAATCCGACCCTTCAGCTCAGCTACCCGCACGCTGTCCTCTCCATTGAGGGAAATCTCTCGGTTCAACTCTGTCACAAGCTCCTGTAATCGGTGCATCTTATTCCTAAATGTTCCGCCACTGGCAGCAGATAAGACGGGCCCAGTAACACTGGTGATATTGCTCCCAGCGTCCCGAGCTTGCACGTATTCACGCCGTAGAGGTGACAATACCCCAGGAGATGTTGTCTGACTGGGTTGAGACTTATGATCGGACGTCGACCTGTCCGAGCTACCGTGATCGCTCAAATGGCTACTCCAACCATCCGTACTGGCGCTGGACATACCAGCGGTGACTGGTATGGACGAGGATGCCAGATGAGCTTTTGATTCCGTCATGTTCGGAGTGGTCTCAGTGAATGGGTTGACGGAGAGGAGATTATCTGAGAAGTGAAGATTGTTTAAATCGTTGACTAGCATGATGTTCGAATAACATACTATTTCCTGGGGTTTCTGTCGGAACTTCCTCCTTTGTTGAGGCTCGTCTCGATAACCGTTTTCGACACAAGAAGAGAATCAACAAGAGCGCCAACACGGCTACACCCCCAACGACGCCACCAGCGATTGCCCCAACCGGTGTGGATTTCGTTGCACTCGTGTCCTGGGCAGAATTCACGCCATTGTTGCTGGAAGTACCTCCAGTCGAACTCACGGAAGGAGCAAGGGTTTGTACCGTCCCAGAACTCACTGTGATCCAGCCTATGGATCCAGTAACAGAACCAGTCGCAGTTCCAGTACCAGAGCTTTTAGATGAGCTAGGCCCTTGACCGGAAATGGAGCTTGCAGCGTTGGCTCCGTTTGAGGAACTTGCAGAAGTCGTTGTAGGCACGGCAGTGGTCTGAGCTGTCGTTGGCGACAAATTCGGCTTTGAAGCGAGGGTTCGGAAGGATGGCGTGTAAAGGATGTAGTCCAACACATAGTTGGTCTGTCCATCGCTGTCGACGATCTCGACGGTAAGCTGGTGGTCACCAAGTGGCAGATTACCATCCGATTTCCAAAGCAGCGTGTTCTCCTGTTGAAGCACTCCATTCTTGTATTGAGTTGTGGACTCCGTAACAGCGTGAGTTACAGTTTGAAAGCTCCCATCGACAGTGTATTTGACGGTGACCCAACCTACATGAGAGAAATCGAACACACTATATACAGCGACGTCGTTTCCTTCGCATAATCGTCAACGCAGGCTTTGAGATCACGGCATTGGCGAGTGCTTACCGCTGAACACAAATGTTGCTTTGGAACCCTTTGTGCCGGACTGCCGCACAGCACCACCGTGGGGTAATCCGGAATGCGGGTCATCTCTCGATGTGTAACGTCCCTCCTTGCGTGCCCAGTTTCCAGAGTACGTTATATCATTATCGCCGTCGTCGACTATCAGCCGTTCTCCACTTAACGGCGTGTTCGGCCCAGCAGTAATAACGAAGTAATCGAAAGAAGTCCCAGCAAGGTGAGATAGTGCGATGGTGTGTTCGCCATCTGAGAGTGAGGGAGATTGGTACCATTGGAGCGCCGAGGGCGGTGAGGAGTCGCTATACGATACCTGGGAGGGGGAACCGCCATCGATTGACACCTGAAAGTTTTGAGACTTTGCTGCCAAAGGCGTGTTGCCATGAAAGGCTATCTTTGTACCTGGAACAAAGACAGTTTTCAATGAGCAAAGTACATAGAGGTGACGTCTGAAAAGAGAACACACACCGTGAAAAGAAATACCAAGTGCCCCAAATTGGCCACTGTCGCTTTCTGCAAAAGCAGGCCAGATGGCTCCTCCCCCGAAAAAACGGTCCATGAGGACAGAGCTCCATTGACCTCCACCCAAGTTGCTGACCCGGCCATCATCCCAGACGATGTTCGCCATCCAGTCAGAAGTACAAGAACGTTTGAAAGGAGAGAGCAACCGTCAGACTTGGGAATACTTCCGTTTGTATGATTTGGGATGATTGTTTAGCAACCAATTCAATAAAGCCCTGTCAGTCCAATGAGGATCTCCTGATCCCGAAACACATATCGCGATTTCAGCTTGAGGTTCAATACAGTGAGTCACCTACATATATTGGTTGTATGTAGAAAAACTGTCAAATTCCTGCGCGCATAGATGGGTGGGGATCTTGACTGACTTGAATTTATAGAAAATCGTACCAAATACTTAGTAGGTACGACGATGATGTTGCCAAGGCACACAAGTAAACATCCTCTGATAGGAGAGCTGATAGCCCTTGATAGACCTGTATAGTGATCCCGAGAAGATAACGGTCTATTAGTATAACCGTCCATTGGCTACAGAACGGAACAACGAAGAAGGCCAACTTCAACAGAATCGTGGCCTTGATTAAGCCTACAGGGTATCCATTTGTGAACATGTTCAGGTGGGCGTCGGATGAGCGTTTTTGTTATGAAGTGTGGAAGGGAGTGGAAGGGGTGACACCAGTGATCCGAACAAATTTGGTCGCCGCCACAAACAAGGTCTCTGACCTCTCGGATTGCCGAAAATTCATTGCGCAGTAATTATTATGCCCCGCTCTGGCACACGCGCTGTTAAGCCCCGGCACAATCCTCTCCATATTGATATCCAAGATGCAAGCTCTACTTATCTCAAAGTTCGAAGTCGCACTAAGCCCCGAATAAATTCTAACGACGAACTTACGGAGGTATGCTGCTCCTTTTATTACATCCAAGGCAAAAGCTGATCTGAAATCAAGGATCATCTAGACTCTAAAAGTACTGCCAGACTCCTGGGACTTGCGTTGATACAGCAAGAAGAGCTTATTGAAAGTGACAACGAGAAAGAAAATGTCTCGACCAGAAAACCTGATCTTTTCCACCTGATTCGTGACGCCGAACGATTCGAGCAGGATGAAGATGATGACAACAATTCGGATGGAGCAATGGAAGTAGAGGAGGATGGTGCCGATACTCCGGTAGGCTTCATTGAAAGTTGCACATTCACGCCCCAGCTAATCGCAGCCATCCAACTATGTGGATGAACAGTCTATAGACATGGAAGAACTATCTGCGTTTGATAACCTACATCCGGTGAATGTCGTCGAGCGCAGGACCCTGGCCGATGTGATTTTTGCAAAGATGGGAGTTGAAACGTCGAACACTGGTACTGATAACCCCTCTACTGCAGAATCAAATAGTTCAGATCCTGCCGCTGGCCTTAACCCCAAAATTGTAGAACTGTTTGTCAAGTGCGTTCACGTTTCCCTCACCTATAATACATGCTGACCTCACGATTAGAGTAGGGCAAAGCATGCGAGGCTCAGGTCCTCTTCCGAAAGTCATGAAAGTGCTTCCCTCGTTCCCGAATTGGCAACGATATCTTGCTATCACAAAACCAGAGAATTGGCATCCGTTTGCCTGCCGCAGAGCAACCAATATATATATATCAAATATGAAGCCAAGCCAAGTCCAATTTTTCTTCCGATATGTCATCCTTCCTGCAGTTCGAGATAACATCGCATCGAACACATCCTTGAACATCCATTATTACGAAGCCCTTCTTCGCTGCCTATACAAACCCGCGCCCTTTTTCAAAGGGTTCCTCTTCCCGCTTCTAGAGGTTGTCCTGCTTTGTTCAACCATATAACCTCAACTGAACCATTTTCATAGGAGAATTGCACGCTGAAGGAGGCTGCGATAGTTGCATCCGTCCTCGCCAAGAAATCTATCTCCCCTCTACATCTAGGCGCTTCAATCATTCGGATCGCTTCAATGGAATACTCGGGTAGCCTTTGTAATGATGTTAGACGCAAGATTTCTAATCGCCTTTTAACAGGACCTCGAGCGCTCTTTCTTCGTGTTCTTTTGGACAAAAAGAAAGACCTTCCTTATCGTGTGCTTGATGAGCTCGTCTTTCACTTTATTCGGATATCGAACTGGAGCCGCTCTCGTAAAGGCGAGCTCCCAGTTTTATGGCATCAAAGCTTGCTCGTCTTTAGCCAAAGGTCAGCCAGTCAACTCTGTCGACAACCATATCAACGTATCCTCATGTCTATCAAGGTACTCTACCAACCTCACACAAGATCAGAAAGATTCCCTCTTGGACGTCGTGAAAGTGAACTTTCATCATCAAATTGGCCACGAAATCCGTCGTGAGCTCACAAGTACAAAAAGCCGTCCTTCGGCTACAACATCGGGATGAGTGGAAAACTTGGCCATGTATTGTGATTTCACTTGTATGTTCTCTGACAACTGTATCACCAATTGTCGCTATAAGACAGATGGTGTTTCGTTTCCAATGTGTGTACATAAAATGGTCCTATCCATTGCCAATACTGTCATCCATTTAGTTTACTAGAAATCCACATAAACGCGTGAAAAGCTATTATTTTTGTTATTATTGGGAGACAATGGCAATAATCAACGTGTACCCATGGAGGAATGTACGTATGTATGGTTTCGATTACAGAAATGATGTAGGTGTACGTCTGTCCGATATCTACGATAGAACTGAGAAAGGCCAAGAAACTCCACTCTCTGCGGAAATATCATACATACTCCCGTTAGGAAGGACTGTAGACTGGAGGCAATTCCACCGTGGCTGCAAGTACTTCAGGGTTCACGGTACTAGTAGCCCGTATACCACTATCAACATGTTGCACGGCAACAGGTTCTGCTTCCGAGTCCTCATCTCGACGTGGCGTCGTCGCTGTAGCGGGAGAAGCCTGCATGGCGTTTTCCCTGACCGTGACATGAATGTGATGAGTGCGACGCGGCTTATCGGCCACAGGATTATCCCGATCCTGTGGGAGGCTTGCCTCTGTCACCGATGAGCTCGGCAGAGGCTCGTCGATCATAAAAGCTGCATTACTCGTATTTCCAATACTGGCCTGTGTCGAGTGTCCGGTATCGGGGCGAATGGAAACACCCGACTTCCTGGATACCATGGGAGGTGCTCCAACTATGAGATTTGCAGTGCTAGACGGTTCCGAGGTGGTCGTTGCTGACGCAGAACCTCCGATACTCTGTAGGGTATCTCCCGCCGTGAGCCTAAATGGCTGGACAATGGTATGACGCCTGTTATCATCTGCAACGTACATAACGGCTTGCAGTTGGTTGATGCATTTCGGAAGAGTGGTAACCGTCACGTACTTTGCAAAAATGATCCCTCGATTGACCTCTCAGTAGGGAAAGGCATCCTTCGTCGGTAGAAGAGATAAAGAAAAGCGGCGGCTAGAATGAAAAAGAGGCCTCCTATAGAACCGCCTACGATCGCACCAACATGTTCGTGACTGCTGGGTGCCGATGGCTGTTGCGATGTAATAGGACTGGGAGATCCAGAGGAGGACGTAGACCTGGTCGAGTCTGTGACCTCGATCGAGTATGTTGTCTCAACGCCTCCCGAACTTATATCAAAGGTGCCGAAGACGGCGATGTTGGTGCCTACAGGTTCATCAGCAACACTGACTCCCAGAATCGAGGCATACTCACCATGGAAGGAAACCGTAAAGAAATCGCCAATATGGGTCGAGCTTGAAACGGTGTTATTATGCTCGACTGGCATTCCTCCGACGATCCATGTTCCATTATAAGTAATTTTAGAAAGTTCTCGGTCGTCGATTACATATGACATGGAAAAGGGATAGAATCAGCCAGGGGTTGTGGGGAAGGGAACCATTCCAGTAGTGCAAGGCGCCGCTGTCGATTTAATATCTTTGGGAATGTATAACATTGAGGGACTCCGGTCCACGGGTGCCTTTCTGGGGCGATGGTCGAAATTCAAATAACCGCAGTCGATATGAGACCCCTTCTGATCAAGTTCCCTGATCAGCAGTAGATATGTAGGTTCCTGACCGATGCCCGCCTTAAATGTGAATAACCCACCCTGGTGCATACAGAGGTGCAATACAAGACCTGACGCGAACATGACAGTGATTGTTGGTTGATCAATGTCTGTGACTCACGCTAGGCTGTCAGTTAAAACCAACACACAGCTGGAGGGAAAGGAGAAAAGGCGATACCGGCAATTGGGTATCGTACGTTGGCGACGAGATTAACGCTCGTGGCGGCTCATGATCAAGGCAACGGACACACATCTCCGGTAGTAGCCCAAGCCCATGTATTGTCAATGAATTGTGCCTGGCCTGTTAAAGAGAGCTCAAACACTGCCTCTTGACTCGTGAAAAGATCACAACAGTGGCTTAAGTACATGGCACTGCAAAGTTGACAACGATCAACAATCCGAAAACGGAAATGAAAGTCGGGCAATTCATTACCTCCCGACTGATTTGACGTCATCCAGCCTCCCAGAAAGGTGAGGACATCGTTGCAAAGGCACTTAGATGTCAAGGACGTTGCATATACGCATGTGCCCGGCAGCACGGAATAAGAAGCTTGATGTTCGAGATAGAACCAAGGAAGTCCAGTTGTTGTATGATACAATACAAATCGCCACAATCGTGCCAGAGCAAGCCGATTGGTTGCAGACAATAACGCCATGGTTGTCGGGTCTTGAAACACACGACTTGATTACAGCATGTAGGTCGCATCGTGGATGCAAAGCAGCCACCGAGTCTTTGAGAGTCTCATCGATCCTTGCCATCCACGAGTGAGTCGATGCGCCATGATATAATAAAACCCAAGAAAGATGAGGAAATGGCCCAATATTCCTACTTGATGCTCAGCCTTCAGCATCACAGGATACCCAAATATGATGGTCCCCAATATCAATCTACAGGATAAACTATAGGCCTTGATCGAAAAGAGAGCGCCTGTCCCGTTAACGACAACTATAGTCTGTCTTGTTGGCACAACCGCAATCTGTTTATGATGAGTTCGTAAGTTTTACTGTGGGCAGGATCAGCTTACTAGAAAAACCCTGTTTCAAGATTGATCAATTCGTTCCTTTTATTGTGGATAGGTTTACTTACTAGAATAACTCCTCAAGACTGAGATACTTATGATCAGGAACATCGTTCCGATTGGTACATGGTCCAACCTGTCAAGGTAGGTTGCAAATAGTTCTATGATCTGCGGGACTCATCGCACATACCTTGATTTTGTAGATATTTGTCCATTGCATCGAACGCGAACCTCCTCAACTCACTCTCCAGTAGCGGAGCATCGCCGCAGGCGATCACCCCGCATTCGTGCAAGCTATGTATGGCATCAAGGAACCAGACACGGGAATTGAATTCAACGGGTTTGTCTATTGTAGAGCCAGGGATAGCGGCCGTCTTGAATATCGCTAGGAGGCTATCTTCCCCAACGACTTCCTCATACTGTCCCAGGAAACCCACGTCATCAAGTCGGATGATGGCCACTACAAGCGGAAATGTGATGATATCCTTCGTCTCTGCTATTAACTCCCACCCGGAAGTAGGCGATTCGTCGTCAGATATATAATGTCTGACGTGGAAAAGCGTTCCAGAAGAGCCGATGGGAGAGACGGATGAATCGGGGACAAAAAAAGTCCAGTCCCATGTTGTAAGATCACCACAGTATGTGAGGACGGCGTAAAGACGATTGGGCTCCAGTTCAGGTGCGACTGTCCGTCCCACCGGCGTAATTTCGTCGATATGATGGTCTGATGATCCCGCCTGGGGTGAGCGGGCTGTCCAGGACATTCCCTAAAGGCTTGAAAGTTTCGCACTTAGGAGTACCTATACAACCTTTCCGGAACTCCAACTGAAACTGACGCCGGCTGCGGCAATCGCCGTGATCGACATAGCCACCTCTGTAAAGGCTTGCCACTAAGCCAGTACTGGCGCTCATTTCTAGCAGTGTTTCGTCTTGTCGCCACATATTACCTACCAATGGCTTTTGACGTTTTAAATATATCATATAATATAGCTCAGAGCTGCTATCCTAAGCATTTACCCTGTGGCGCCTCGTTCTGACTAGAGGCCAAACTATGTTTCGACAACCCGACTGGAAGTTCCAACTTCCCCTCAACGGTCACGCTATATGTAATTGACCAAAAGGGCGAGAAAGATAGAAGATATGTATGGATAGAGTGGTTGTGAAAGGAGGATTCTGCATACCTATTAAAAAGGCACATTGAACGCCACATCGTGCATAACTGTTAGAAGAGTAAATTTTACCTGTCCCGCCACGCTTATTTTTGACTCTCTAAGCCAAAATTCTGGCTATATAGATCTTGGCCACCTAAAAAATACTTGAGCGTTCTACATGAAATGTAATTGTGGCAATGGAAGTACTCAAACTGGTGTGATTCGAGTG
>JABAJT010019567.1:4431-17191 GCA_018850275.1 Tephrocybe sp. 9174TJB | reverse complement strand
ATCTGTGATCAGTGCTATGCCCTACTAGCTAGTACTAGCTATACGGTGTAACTCAGACACCGCAGTCGTCACTACCCCCTACTCGTCACTACCGTCCCCTCCTCGTCACTTTCGTGATGTCTCGTCTCTGGGCACATCTTTTTATAAAGATTTCGGATGGATTATCTATTTTTGAAGAGTTTAGCTCTTCCAAGTTGAATGAATTGAAAGGACGAAGTAGATCTGGAGTCCTTCTCGAGGATAACTTTATTTTCGTCACTCTTTTGTCACGTCTGTCCTCGATTGTCAGCCTCCCGCTTACAATCATGTTGCTGTTACTGATGTGACCTGGCAAGTACGGGGTAAGCGTTGTAGGGGATACTACGCCGCATAGTATTCCTGCTCAACAACCACAACAAGGAGCCAGTCCTTCACCGAACTTCCTTGCACGAACTCATAACCATCGAGGAGCATGGATTTAGGCTTGAATAATGTTCACGTCCTTGTCACCGGTAAATTCAGTGATCGATTTAATGATATCAAATTCACACTTGGTATTTAGGCGCCAATGGTGGGATCGGATTGGAAATTGTGGAAGTTTTTTTGCGTAATGCATTGAGTACAATCGAGTTCTCGCAGCAGCTATTCTCATGATTCTATAGAACAAGGGGCCAAGGTTACTGCTCACTACAACACAAGTAAGAAGAATCTGGAACCTGTTATCGCGCAATATGGAGAGAAAGTACAAGCTCTCCAAGCCAATCTAACGATCGAAGATGCTGTGAAGCAGCTTTTTGTCGACGCTTCATCCTCCTTTGGACCAGTACAGATCATCATTGTCAATCATGGTGTTTGGCCTGCCTCATTCGAACCTGTGGTTCAGATGCCCCTAGATCAGTGGAAGTCCACGATTGATATCAACCTCACAGCCTCATTCCTGGTCTGCCGAGAATTCTTGAAGGGATTGCAGACCACATCGGAAAGTATCAAAGACTACGCATCGATTCTCTTTATTGGAAGCAGCTCTGGGAAATTCGGTGAGTAGGTATATGATTACGCCACACATTGTGCACCACAATTCCGACTGATCTCTGATTGATTAGGCGAGCTTGGGCACGCCGATTATTCAGCATCCAAGAGTGGTAGGTTCAGGCTTTTCCTGAGTGTTTGTATGACCGACCTAAAAGGCAATAGCAATGATGTATGGGCTGACTTTGACGTTGAAGAACGAGATTGTCAAGATTGCTCCAAAGGGCAGAGTCAACTGTATTGCACCAGGATGGGTTAAAACAGTAAGTCTATGATAATTACCCTCACTAATAGCTTGCTTTAAGATGAAACGATATGCAGCCCATAGTCGCCGAAGCGCTGAAATATCCAGAGATCGCGTATCGTGCAGTAGCAACGTACAGTCATCCTTTACTTTGATAGAAACTTTTCCCTGAGTCCCTTACAGAACACCTCTCAAGAAGGTTGGACTCACAAGCGATATTGCCGGCCAGGTGGTGGTTCTGTCTTCCCCGCGTATTTCTGGGCACGTCTCGGGCCAAGTTATCATGGTTACAGGTGGAATGGAAGGTGATTTGCTAGAATGATAATGGCAAAACCAAAGGAGATTCTAATTTGTCATAGGTTCTCTATTAAATCTTCCTGAAGATGTGTGATGACCGAGTAGTGAAGTGAAGGAGAAATTAAACCATGTAACCCGAAATCTCGAGAGCTGGCTCCAATGGATATAGCCATTCAATTTGTTCCCTCTGGCCTTCACCGGTCACCACTGATTGTCAAACGTTGCCTTAAAGCCAGTCGATGCAACCTATAGAAATCATATTCTCGCGCGCTTCAAGCGCCTTTGGCGTACCACAAATTCTCATCGTTAACCATGGTATTTGGCTCATCTCAAGCAAGCCTGTAGTTCGACAGAAACTAGCGGATGACAATCTAACAGGACACCTCTGAAGAAAATAGGTCTTACAAGCGACATTGCTGGCCAGGTGGTCATCTTATCTTCAACGCGTATTTCTGGGCATGTCTCGGGCCAAGTTATTATGGTTACAGGGGGGATGGAAGGTGAATGATAACATGGCTTGAAACCGAACGAGATTCTGATTCGTTGCCAGTCGTTTATTAGACTTTCCTCAGGATATATAATGATTGAGTAGTCAAGGAGAGATCGATCCATGTAACCTGAAATCTCGAGAGCTGGTTCCGATGGATATACCAATTGTTCCTTCTGGCCTGCGCCAACCTTGGGTAAGAACGTCCCAGATTGAGAGCGCGTGACGCGAAAGATTGATGACGATGTTCTTGGTCTGTCCCGGTTGCAAGTGGACGTCCGAAAATCCTTTCAGAAGAGATGGCGGCTCCTCTGATGATGATGACATATGCACGTAAAGCTGGGGGATCTGCAATTAAAACGTCAATGTCGAGAATTGATATAGATATTCAGGCAATTCTATACCTCGCCTCCGGCGACCTTTCCAGTATTTTTCACGTCAAATGTTACTTTAAAAGCCGGTCGATGCAGCCTACAGACTATTTTAACAAGGCCTGGTTTGGGTTTGCCGAGAGAAAGCTTACGTCGAGTAAGTATAACGGACAGTGCTCTGGACTTTTCCTCACCGAAATTAGATATGGCAAGGTTGCTGCTCTGTGGAAATCAATGAGAATCGTATGATTTACGAGCAAGTATGGGATCTCACGCACCCACTTCCTCCACCCATAGCAAGGATGCCGTCATTGCCTCCCTGGTTGTTGAATCCATTGGGGCCAGCCACTCGTGCGGGACCGGCGTCACTTCCTGCCAGCAGCATTGTCCGTGGACGGTTGAGTGGCAACGCTGCTCTCTCATTCTTCAAAAGGACGACACTTGCTGCACCAATCTCTCGTACGACCTTGTAATGGTTGTCTTGAACGTCAATGTGCTCGTTCGTTGCTTCATCACGAGGGTTGTTGCCATTGAAGTTGACTGCGGGAAAGGATGAAGAATCTTGGTGAAGGAAGTACCACCCGGCGAGAACACGAGTCTACTTGGCAATACGTACATGAGATGATGAGACCCAACTATACATGGAAAGCACACGCACAGCCATATTGTCCAGGCGATCTTTTGAAATAAGCCCACTTTGGACTGCAGCTGTCAGGTTGCCACCGAAATAGGACCCTGGTCCTCGACCAACGTTACCAGGCATTGTCATCTATACATTTTTAATCATGAGAGGGAAGACGAACAGCAAGTAAGGGAAAGGCCAACGTCGAGACCCGAGGCAGCGGAAAGTGTGGAATGGGTCCTAAATATTTCTCGCCTGTCAGCTCTCACGAAAAGATCTAGACGACAGCGTTTATGTACCCTCCCCAATCAGACACGACGTCTGCAAATTTATGACACGATATCAGATTTCCATCGTCGCTGAGAATGGGACATTTGCGTACATCCTTGGAAGCCAAACTCGCGTTTAAGGATGTCATTAAGAGTCTTGTCATTCTCGCACGCGTAGGTGCCATTAATTTGGTCTGCGAAGGGCAAAGTAAATTGACCGCAAGGGCGAATAGAATCGTATCCACATACTGTAACTGCACATGACGCTCGCAGCACCTGCCATGACACTTCGCAGGAATGGTTGTCCATATATCTCGTGTTGGGTCCTGTCGTCAACATTTGAAGAAGAGGTTGTGCGAGCATGTTCTTGCTCGCTGTCCGCGAAAAATTGAGTTTCAGCAGCGCCTCCCCATATCACAGTAGACTCACTTGTCAATGAAATGCTTTGCGCATGCCTGAACGCCGCCTTGCTGCATGCCGAGGATAGTTTCGTATGAAACTGAATATCGTCATGTTAATGAAAGTGGACAAGATTAGTTCAAAGCTCACCTTCTCCTGCTAAGAATGGATCCTCGCCAAAGCCTTCGAAGTTCCTTCCACCTTCTGCAACTCGTGCCAAGTTCATCATGGGCCCCAACGCAACATTAACACCTTTGCCGACATGCTCACGCCCCATGTAAATGCCACGTTGGCGAATGAGGGATCGATTGAACCTAAGGACGGATATTGAGTAAAGAACTAGTATTCCTTACAGTGGGTACCGACGTAGCTGCTGTGTTGATCCCAGTAGGAAATGCAGTGATAAAGTCGGCGAGGCGTACTCCTAGCGGCCCGTCCTGCCAAGATAAGCATTTGCGTGAATAAAAACTAGACGAGGGCGAAACCACTCGCATACCTCTAAACATAGTCCAGGCCATCCACGGCCTGTGACTGGCTCAATTGGAGGAATATTACCCTGGTTTTCCGTGTCAAAGGACTGAAGAAGCGTTCGTAATTCAAGACGGACGCACAACACATCGGCCGGAGAAACCAGTCGATTGAACTCCAGTTACGACGCTAGCAAGTTCGTCGAGGCTGAAAGTTGAGATCTGGATAGAGTTTCCATGAGAAATTCTTTCAAGTTGTATTTGTTAAGTACCGTACATACCTTCGCTTTAGCTTTGGTATATGCAGCTGACCAGGCGGGACCGAAGTCAGGAACGATGACGTCAGAATCGCCAGTCGACGGGGGATGTTTGGGGTCTGTTGCGGGAAAGACGCCAGGGATTGGGGTTTGAAATGGAAGTGCAGAATCTGAAGATGCCACAGAGGAAGAGCTTGGTGTAACAACCGATAATGTGGAGCTCAGATTAATTGATGATCCAGTTGAAAACACGGATTGCGTTTCTCCTCCGGAAGCGCTTGCTGTCGAGAATGAGGGCACAGACGAAGGTGGACTAAGGGCAGAGGAAGCTGTCCTTTCAGACGAAGTTAGAGCCAAAATAGGTATGGGCCCTAATATCAGTAAAAAGCCCAAGAGTAACTTGCGATGAAGTATTTCCATCGTTCCCTGGAGAATGGGGTCCTCTGGCACGCGTACTTATACGCCAAATTTTCCTTGGCAATACAGGAAACATCTCCCAGATAGCAATGTCAGAAGAGCAGTTGCATGTGTCCCCTGCGTCCCATGATCCACTTCTTTGAGGATGACTCGCCATGGGAGAGCGAGTTTCGACAACTGATGAATGATATTCCGATATTCGCAACTTCTAAAAAAACATTGTGGGTGAATTATACTGAATGCTGCTAATCACCGTGCAGCAATCCTTGTGGCAGAAGGACAGATTGGACCACGAAGGGATGCCTTCTGTGGATCACAGAAATGGGCTACTGTTGCCCAGTATCAATGAGAAGGGCGGTCAGATGAACAGAAGTGCAGATATAGCATGAGTAAAAAGCCACCCAATATATTACAGTGTTCATAAAGCTCAAGAGAGCGCGTGTAAAGGAGTCTCAAAACGTCGACAGAGGAGGTGGAAGTTATAAACAGGTCTTCTCGGTTTTAACAAGTTGCAACAAACGTTCTATTCCCTCTGCTGACAAATTCAAAGAGTGAATATCTACAGCTAGTAAGTCCAAGATACAAAAATGTTGGGTATAATTTTCATTTGGTCCAAGTGTTCAAAGTTCGAATTCGTTCGAAGGTATCATTTTAGTGGCCAGTGCCAGGGACGGTTCCATGGAGGCGGGCGTCGCGGCTGCTTGCGCCGACGGTGAACTTGATAGTTCCCTCGGGTCTGCGCCAGCCCTGGGCAACAGTGTCCCAGATGGACAAATCGTAGCGGGAGAGGGTGATGGTGACAGTCTCGGTCCTGCCAGGAGCAATTTCCACATCCTGGAATCCCCTGAGGACGGAGGGAGGTTCGCCAGAAGACGCAGGGAAGTTGAGGTATAGTTGGGGAATTTCAGTACCAGAGCGACCTCCGGTGTTCTTGACGTTGAAAGTAACGGTATAGGCGGGGCGGTGGAGCCTAGAAACGGGTGTACAAGTTTAGAAGACAGGCAGGAACTTTGCATGAATGGAACCTTACCAGAGAGCGGTCGAAGAGCCCTGCTCAATGGGTGTAGCCTTTCCGGCCTCCCAGGCGCTGATCAGGTTCGACTGAGTGTTATCTGAACGCCTGACGGGAGTGATCCTGAGGTTGCTGTAGGCAAAGGTGGTGTAACTCAAGCCGAAGCCGAACTCGAAGCGAGGGGTAATGTTTTTCTGCACCATCGCGTCAGATGAAATGAATGGTAACATCACTCAGTAAGAAGACCTACAGCATCGAAGTGGCGGTAATCGATTTCAAGACCTTCGGTATAAGGAATGGTGATAATCTCGCCATTGGCTCCGCCCGTAACGAGTTGGGCGGAGTAGTCAGAGGGCTGCTTAGCGATGGTATAAGGAAGTCTGCCGGAGGGGTTGTAGTCGCCGTAGAGGACATCCGTGATTGCGTTACCGGTCTCCTGGCCGGAAACACCAGCCCAAAGGACCTATATAAAATGAACTTTTGTCAGCAAATTCGGAAATAAAGTGACACGGAAACGTACAGCAGTGATGTTGGGATGCTCAATCCAGGGTTCGACGATGAGGGGGCCAACACTGTGAACGACGACGATGGTGTTCTTGTTCTGGGCAGCAACAGCAGCGACGAGCTTGTCGCCTCCGTGCCATGCGGTCAAGTTCTTGCTGTATATGATGTCAGTTTCTGATGTACATGCGCGGTATTGGAGATGACTGACCGGTCACCCTCATTGCCATCGACGGTGATATAACCTTCTCCGGAGTCCGAGTTGATGAAGACAAGGGCAGCGGACTTGCCAATGACGACGTTACCAGCGCGAGCAGTGTTGAAGTCATCGAAGAACCAGTTGACGCTGGTCCTGTCCTTGCGGGCACGTTGTTGAAGAGCTTCATAAGGCTATTATTGCATTCAACGTTAGCGGCTGCCACATAACCAAAGCATCCCAGAAAAACTCACAGTGATAAGATAAGTGAAGTTAGTAGTGCCAGATCCCCAACCCATAGCCAAGACACCATCCTGTCCTCCCTGGTCACCGAACTGGTTAGGGCCAATCTTGCCAGGGCCAGCATCACTGCCGACGATAGCGATGCTCCTGGGCTTCTTGAGGGGAAGGGCGTTGTTGACGTTCTTGAGGAGAACTGTGCTTGCAGCGCCGATTTCTCGCACAATCTTGTAGTGATCATCTTGAACGTCGACGTGCTCGTTGTTAGCCTCGTTATCAGGTTGGAAAGCGTCGAAGTTAACAGCGGGGTAGTTGCGGTCCTGTTTGAGCAGGTACCATCCAGCAACGATGCGCTGAGCTGAGGAGAGATTTAAATGAGAAATCGAATGCGGGCATCAATTTACTTACCCATGTCATCAATGCGGGACTCGGGAATGGTGCCGTTCTTGACGTACTCAGCGAGAACGTCGCCAAAGTAGGTAGTGCCAGAGTTGAAGGTGACATCACCAGGCATGGTCATCTAGTATAAGATATTAACCATCCATCGAGTAAAAAAGACAAAGAGAAAGCGTACATCAAGTCCAGTCATGACAGAGAGGGTGGAATGGGTACTGTAATCTAGTCAAGATCCTGCGAAGGACGAAACAGTGTCAAGACTTACGCCTGCCAATCAGACATGATGTCTATGAACCAGGCCAAGTCAGAGTGGCTCAAGGTATACCAAGTCAATAAGACTCACATCCTTGGAATCCAAATTCGCGTTTGACAATGTCGTTCATGATCTTGTCATCCTCGCATGCATAGGTTCCATTGATCAAGTCTGCGCGACAGGTCAGATGGAGGGACCGTAAAATCAGACGGAAAACATACTGTAACTGCACATGACGCTAGCGACACCGGCCATGATACTCCTCATGAAAGGGTGAGTGTAGATCTCATGGGTGGTACGGTCATCGACATCAGAAGTCGATTCAGTGCGCTTGTGTTCTTGTTCGCTGAAGGAACGCGTCAGGAGAGACTCATCGATCCGGCACGCACTTTACGTACTTGAAAACGAGATGCTTAGCGCATGCTTGGACACCACCCTCTTGCATACCCAAAATAGTCTCATAGGCAGCTTCACCAGTCAAGAAAGGGTCGGCACCGAAACCTTCCCAGTTACGTCCGCCCTGTGCAATGCGTCCCATATTCATCATGGGACCAAGAGCAACGTGAACACCCTTTCCACGGTGCTCCTGACCCATTGCGAGACCGCGGGCACGGAAAAGACGGCGGCTCCAGCTGTCGTTGTGATGAGATAAAGTTCTGGATAGACATAAGTGGCGATAATAACGTACGTGGCGGCAGTGTTAACACCAGTGGGGAAGGAAGTGACAAAGTCAGCATTGCGGATACCAAGAGGAGCATCCTGTACCGATGATAAGCACTGAGATGTCATATGGCTATCATAAAGCATACCTCAAGGCACAAACCGGGCCAACCGCGACCATCAGCAGGCTCGATGGAAGGAATATTTCCCTAGTCAAAGCTGTTATGATAGAACTTGGAACTAAAGGATAGGCTGGGACATACAACGCAACGACCACCCATCCAGCCGACACCAGTGGCAACACTGATCTTTTCATCGAGTGTGAATTGGCTGATCTGTAATTAGAAGTCAGAATATGACAATCAGAAGATGCAGAAGTTTGTAAATATGACGGCGCCATGGAAGTCATTATCGAAATGCAAATTTTCGGTCACCGCTGACGGATGCTATTCTTATGAACCATTGATACGTGATGCACAAATCATCGCAACGAACAGCACGAAATGGGCGTGGATGGCACGAGGACGCCAAGAAATGAAATTCTCACCTTTGCTTTTGCCTTGCCCAAGGCAGAGGCCCAAGCGGGAGAGTAATCTGGGATCAAAGGAGAGTTGACCTAGATTATTTGCTGGTTAATACTAGTCTCAAAATAATGAAAATAAATGGAACATACTGGAGGGGGCCTGCTTGGATCAGTAGCAGGGTATACACCGGCAACAGGTCCCTGTGAAGGTGTAGGGAATGGAGAGAACGTGTTAGAAGCGCCGCCTGTTGACGAAGCGGCGGATGATGATGCGACCGAGGTAGAGACTGATGCTGAGGTCGAGACGCTGGTAGCGGCGCTTGAGCTTGCAACAGAGCTGGAAGCCACAGAAGTAGGGACAGAGATGGATACGGAAGAGGTGGATGAAACAGAGCTCTGGGACGCGTTAGATGACCCAGAGGCGGTTGGGAGCACTACGGTAGCTGAGCCGGACGAGGAAACGGCAGCATTCACGTATGGGAGGAGGAGGAGGAGTCCCAGCTTGAGTCTGTTGGAGGCAACCATGACTGGCAAGATGTCAAAGGGGATTGCACGTAAGTTTACGACTTGAGAACATTCATTTATATACTTTTCCAACTTCGGCTGGTCTAACCAAGTAGGAATCTAAGATGGCACCGGCGATTAACATCCGACATCACTTATGTAACCATCTGATGGCCCAACATTTCACTTCTGCGCTCTCCAAAGTTTCTTCACTGCACACCACCTCACGGCCGTCCTTGCTCCATGCAGGCTTGTTATGCCCTACTTAAGCTTCCTCCGGCATGATAGCATCATAAGCTGAACCTCTTCCTGCGAACGAGAAGGCTGTAATGCAAGGAGCGTCTTACCAAGCCTCGGCGCTTATTTGTTCGGCATCTTCGCACAAGAAGGGACAATTCCGCTAAACGTCGAGCCACGAGACATGTTATTTTTTTGAGTCACTTGGAAGCGTCGGCACGTACCGTATCAGTATCGTTGAAATTTGCACTCTCTATAACGACGGCCTACCGCCCGACGCGCAGGTGACTGAACAGGTGATCACATAGGGCCGACCATCACCTTCCAAGAGCCGGATTTACGAGAGGTGTGCATGTGGAACATTTCAACCGAGCGGATACGAGGCGCTATAATTGCGCTCCACAACGCAAGTGTCAGTAAGCCTATCACTTGGATTTTGGATTTTTCGATAGACGATCGAAGCAGGCCATTTTACTATGCAACCGCCAGCTGTCTCTTACCCCACGTTTGCACATCCCCACATTCCCCCACGTTTGCGGGGGACCATATCCTTTAACTTTTCTGATCCAGAACGAAAGTCTTGGTTGCCTACGATCATTATCATCACCCCCAATATTTCGCGAGCATGTGGTTCTCATCCTCTCGCTTGTCAATAAAGAACCCATGCGAACCCGTATGCTCTCATGCGACGCTTGTTGGGCTAGTCAGTTTTGCCTGCCCCTATTCTGCGTCTCATTTGTCTGCATTACCGGACGTTCTTCCGACGCAAAAAACTCAACCCCAAGGAACAGAAAGAAGCTGCTTTTCTTTTGAAAAAGATATCAGGATGAAACTTTGGTTCCTGTGACCTCCGCAGCTATGTTTTATCTATCTTTACTTCCTGTGGCGCGTTCGCATACGTGACATAATGACATGAGGACATTTTAGACTCAAGTCGAGACTCGCTTACACACCATCACTTCGGACCGGAAGTAGCGGTTGAAAACCAAGAAATTTCTTGGGATGATCCAGGATGATCCTCTCTGATCCTGTTGAAGCCTGGTAAAAGCCCTGCTGACCGTAGCATACGCGAATTTCGTGTGAATGAGCCGCCGTGTCCCGAAATCGTCGCAATAGTTGCTTGGTTTTCACAGGTTTTCACGCAAGTTTTTCAGGACAGCCAGGGGCCAACGATCAAAGAGAAATAAACTACATCGATATTCATTTGTTGACATGCATCGCTAAATATGAAGCACGGTGATCGTGCCGCCTAAAAAAAATCTCTCAACAGGTAACATTCCCTTACAATGCCGTGTATGAGGACGATATGATATCAGCGGCTGCAAAAGAAAAAAGTCAGCCGAACGAAGATCGCCACATGGCTCGCTGACCTTTCTCAGCAATCATATATGCCGTGGCTAGAGATGATGCATTAGAGAAAGGACATATGAAAGAGTGTAGAAACAACAGACTTTGAGTATGCGCAGCGATTTGTAATGGGATGATGGAAAGATCGACAACCCGGAGGTTCTTAGTACCGTATACCTACAAAAGATGTTGTCAGATAGCACGCGTGAAGGTCGTGAAGGTATATAGAGATATCGAACCTTGAGTTCTGGGTCCACCACGCCGAACTTATCCCTAGGCAACATTGAGCATGTCCCTACGGCATCTGAGTGACAGTCAGTAATCGACGATACAAACCGATGAAAGAAAGCATCGTACGCCAAGGAGTCGAGAATTCCTTCTTAATATGTTCTGTATTTAACTTCTCAGTGCGAGTGGCAGGTCAGTCAAGCAAACCCGTCCTGACCTCGAATCTGTTCATCAGTCTGGCACTCAGCCAAGCCTTGTTCCAATTCGCCTCCAACGATCGTGGACTTGAAGGGTTCAGTTTGAGCCATTGTTCTGACATACTTGAGGTGTTCGACGAGGAGCTCGAGGTCTACATACTTTTGAACAAGAACGAATCGACGAGGAAACCGGGAGAACATACCGGAATCCCTCTCCAAATAGCGCGGATCGATGTCGTGGACCAAACTATCATCATACTGTCAGGTTCTTTCGATCTTTGTGTGGTTCAAGGTAAGCAGAACGAGAGTTAGAGCGCGTCCAGGTTTCGGGGTTGATATTAGCGGATCCGATCCAAGTGCCATTCACCTGAAATCGGATGAGTATCGGCTGAGAATATCTGCACAAGAGTGAAAGAGTATTACATCTCCTTTGTATGGATCCTCAACGACCTTAAGGCCAAGGTTTTTGTAGGTCGCTTGTACGACAGTATCAATAGTGTGAGCATGGGGGGTAATAGTGAAATGAATTGGTCCAGACGTCCCACGAGCGTTGACATCGTATGTGTGAGGAAACAAATCTGTAATCTCTTCTGTAGGAGGGATAAACCTGAGGGTTACAGAACGCATAAGCATTTACAAGCAAAGATCGGGAAGGTGGTTTACTTCTCGGATTTCTTCGAATAACGTTTGAATTCCGCCCAGTTCCAACCAGGATTTCCGAGTTTCTCAATAGCATCGATGTCGCCCACAGGAGGTTTAGTCCAGCAATAGAAGTTGATGTTCGAACTACCGCCTAAAAGCCCATTTCTGTATGAGAAATACGTTTTGTTACTATTAAAAGTTGTGGATGATACATCACCTAAGCCTTTGCCTCGTGACCAGAAGACTTGTTTGCCATTAGCGAACTGTTGCGGTTTTGTCATAAAAGACCAATCATGCTATATGATCAATGCGTTAAGATAACGATCGAAGAATTGGTGAAGATGTTAACCTTGGGATTGCCAAGTGCCACTCCAATTTGACCTGGATAAGCAACTAGGGGGTCGTCGATGGTGTCATCACCGGCCTCTAGTACAGCAACATTGAAGGCTGGGTTTTCCGATAGACGCACTGCCAAGGTCAGACCGGCAGTCTATCGGATGCTAGAATATGAGATGGGAAGTCCAAAAGACGTGAGCAACAGATGCTTACACCGCCGCCGGCAATAATGAAATCGAAAGTTTTGTCGGACAAGTCAGAGACGCTAGTAGTGATCATGATGTGTGGGTGAATGGCTTGAGGACAGGAACGGAGAAGCGCTTTTTAACCTTTTTTAACTGGATGCCAGGCCTGAAACCGACCACAAAAATAACACCAACCTGACACCAGCATTCTGATTGATGAGAACCTGGGAAGAGTCTCATCCTTATTCGCCTCGGCCCTGTGAGTAGTGTGGTCGCCGATTACACGCAACATAGGAATAACCACGCTTCCAGCGCCGACGAATCTGGTATTCTAGATCTTGCTGGTCCGAGGAAGCCCATACCGGTGTTACGCGACAAGGGATACAGATAGCATATGAAAATTGAAGAATGGCATGCTTGAAGTTGCCTTCTGGATAAATAATCCAATAACCACATCTATGCAAG